>PVLA01011325.1:0-54192 GCA_004027455.1 Hydrochoerus hydrochaeris
GGAGTCTCCACCCTCGACTCCATATTGAGCATTACATAAAAACATACACATGTGAACTACACAAATTACAATTATCAGTACAAAACATTCCAAGATCCCCGCGCCCAATTCCCACATGCGGTGTCCTTTTCCTGGAGAAGCGATTGTCACAAGGCGTGGATGGACTAGGACGCGGCATGGACAGAAAAGGGCGCCGCAGAGGCTGTTGACTACTATTCTTTTAAGTTCTTTATTTACTCACTCACACATATTTACTGAGCTCCTTTTTATGCCTAGCAAATGATTGGGATCCCAGTATAGGGTGAGCATAACAGCCTCCCATCCATCCACATCCCGCATGACCTCCCCAATCAGGCAGCAAAGGTGCTTCATCTCATGGACCGGAGAATGTTTCTAAAAACGTTCAGTTAGGACCTGTTGGATAGTTTAGCAAGACAAAGGAAGACGGAAAGGATGCCAGGAACAGAGAAGATTATGAGCGATGATTAGAGCAAGATGAGGGGCAGGTTACCTGCTGAAGAAACTGGAAGAGGTTCTGTAGGGCTAGAGAGCAGAGCATGAACTGGTGTATTACTTTTACTGCTGCTTGCATCACATGAAGGTATGAATACTGGCTGCATCTCTGTACCAGCTGATGAGCTTCGTGAAGGCCATGTCTGTGTTTTCCTTTATCTCCTCAGAGGTCAGCAGTGGAGCTAGAAGAGAGTAGGGCTCACGAATTGGCTACTGCACTGAAGTGAGTAGAATCAGTGGACCCAGCCTTGGCCTGGTCTGTTGTTTGTCTATTTTCCAGTAGTCACATTGTTAGCTCCTGTGCCTGAATTTGCCCACATCGCAGCAGGGCTCTTACCACTCTAGAACACAAAGTATCCAAGACTCACATACCTGCGTGAGGAAGCGATAACACTTCTGAGAATTTTGATGCATTAGTAATTCAGATGTTTGAAGCACAAAAGCTTAGTGATGCAGAACTATTTGAGGACAAGGTAGAAATGTCTTGGCATAAAACCTGCCTTATTTTCTTACGTGGCAGAAAGAACTTTGTAAAATATCTGGAAAGACCACTGGTTTCCAAGATCCTGCTTCCTACAAGTTCAATTTACTCTCAAATTTTTGTTTTGTTTCCTATATTTTCAGGCAAGTTGTATTATTAGAATAAAAAAAACTACATGCTTAATAACTAACTTCTGTCTATCTGTTCTTCTATAAGGTCTCCTTGGCTACAGATGGGCTTAAAGAAATCTGGAGAAAGCCTGTGCTTGGTCCATCAGGATGCTGCATGGTTCTCAGTCAGTGAAGTTCCAGATCAATACTACATCCCAGCAGTTGGAATCTATGACCCTCCTAACCCCTGCCTTCCATGTTCAACTTAGTAAGTAGTGCACACAAAGGAAAACCCAGCCTGCTGGTGTCACGATTACTTCTGCCACCACTCTCTTCAGTACTTACCAACACTGGCTCATTTAATCTTCTTAACAGTCTTCTGAAGTAGGTATAGCAGTCTTACTTTAAATATGAGGAAGCTGAGACACCCTGACCCCAAACTTCACAGTCTCGGTAATCATATTCTGCTTTTCTCCTGAACAGCCACTGAGGCATGGTAGAAAGTAGCTCCGAGATTTGCGATACCCTACTCTTCGATATTTATGAATGGATTAATCTTGAGCAGGTTACTCAAGTTTTCTGAGCCTCAGTTTCATTATCTTTAAGTGAAACATGATGTCGACTATTATAATAATGAGAAGAAAAACAAAGACTTGCTTTCTCAAATTCTCAGTTGACCATGGAGATTCAGCCCCAAGTACCTAGCTTCTGCTTCTTCTCCTTCTCCTTCTCCTTCTCCATCTCTGTCTCTGTCTCCATCTCCTTCTCTGTCTCCTTCTGCTCCTCCTTCTCCTTCTCCTCCTCTTCCTCCTCCTCCTCCTTCTTCTTATTGACTTTACCTGCACCCTTTACCTGAAGTCTCTGGTAACCTAAGGGTCATCCTCAAGGTTACAGATTTGAAAGCTGTTGGGAACCTTTGGAAAATAGCGATGCCTCAGACTGCTGCTGTTCCAGTGTTCCTGTGCTGGTCTGTGTCCTTCAAGGGGTACAGGCTAGGATGGGATTAAACATGCCAGAGTTTTATTAAGAGAAACATTTGGAGGAGGAGGCAGGAAGGACTGGAGAGTGAGCAGGTCTCAGTGTAAATCTTCCCAGATGTAGGAAGGTTGGAAAAATATTCCAGACAAACTTGAAGTCCAACACAGGTTTGGGAAAGCTGTCAGAGAAATCTGTAGCCAACACACTACAGAGGGTTGTCTGTGTCTCCCAGCAAGGCTCTATCTTATTATCCTTACCCTGCTCAGGCAGCTGGAAAGCTAGAAGATTATTGTGGGAAGCAGTGCTGGATTCCATGTTGCCGCAGGAGGGACACTGCTCAGATACTGTGATCCTCTTGTTAACTGAGTGAGAAAAGAAAAGAAGAATACAACATTTTTTTTTAACTAGGGTCTTTCTGTGTAATTTAGGCTGGTCTTGAACTCTCTATATAGCCCAGCCTGGCCTCAAACTCACAGCGATCCTTCTGCCTCAGCCTCCCAAGTGCTGAGATTACAGGCATATACCACTTACACCCAGCAGGGGATAACTTCTTATTCCACTACTTTATCCTTAAAATAAAATATTGTACATTGTTTGACTTCATCCCTGAGCAATCCCATTGTTAGCTTTGTAACACTCCCTATTTATAGTCTGAATTATAGAATCTCAGGTATTTGAATTCCCTCTACAATGTCTCTGCTCAGAGGAGTCCACAGGAAGACCAACAGTCAGTTGATTTCACTCTTGCTGGAGATGAAGAGATGGCAGTCTGGACAAATGGCCTTGATCCTGCCCTTGCCTGGGGGCCTCTGCTTCCTCCTCCTTCTGGGAGTCTGGCTGTTACCTCTTCACCTGCTCTCTGCATGCGTGTTTATCAATGTCACCCAGTCTAGCTCTGCAATAGAATCATCTGGGGAGTTGTTTATTTTTAATAACACACACCCACAGACCTGTTTAATCAGCAACTCTGGGGGTAGGACATAAAAAATTACATCTTTGAAAAGCTCCCCAGATGACTATGATGGTCAGCCAGGTATGACAGCTGTGATGAGATCCACAAAAACTGTATAGCTGTAAATGATGCTGTGCAGCAGAGATAAAGTACTTACAAACTGTATGTGGCTCTCAAAGCATAGCTTGTTCTTGCCCTTATGGAGCCTGCCTTATACCTTAGTGACCACCTTAAAGTCTCCTCACTCCATACGGCCTAGCACACAGTTGGTTCCCTCAGCATAAACTTTGGCATCTTCAAAGCAAGACACTCTAGATGTACATCTTATGTGTTTCTGAAGGAATGCCACTAAAGGTCTCTGTGTGTGCTCTAAAAGCTTTTAACATCCCTTAGTACAGTGGTAGAAAGCCTATTACATGCATGCCACAGCAGGCTGTTTGTTACCACTGAAAGCTCTAAAAAGTTTGCCCGGTCTGGGTCTATAGCTCAGCAGCACAAGCACCTGCCTGCAAGCGCAAGGTCTTAAGTGGGATTCTCAGTACCAAAATAAATAAATATTATAAAAGGTTTGCCTTAGTGGACAAGCACTGTCTTAGTCCTCATGTCAGTAGAATGTTAAACCAAACAGGAACACGGTAGAATTGGGTACAACAGTGTATATTTAAGATGCACAATCAACAATCCCTCTAACATGCCATCTTACCATTGTACCTCTGTGTGACACGTGCATGGAAAACTGAGTTAGCTCCGTGAGAGTGGGGTGTCACTGCTGATCACTCTGAGTTACTCTTTGGATCAAACGTCTAACTGGGTCCTCTGAAGCTGATTCCCCCAGTAGGGTGTGACTTGGACAGTGACTATTTTCTCCAAGTTCCTGGCAATACTGCCTGAAAAGTGCTCCATGAGTTTCAATGAACAAAGAATAGTTGTTGCTTATTTTTGGCCCTGGCTTCTGCCAGTGCACTGAGCCTGCCCAATGCCAGTACCAACTTGGTACTGTGCATTTAAAAAAATGGTCATATTAAAAATGTAACATCTGTTAGCACAGCGCTCAAGGCTTTTCATTAATCATCTTACTTAATCCTCCCAACAATTCTATGAGGAAGGCATTACTATTGTCATTTTATGCATGAAGAAGTTCAAGTTTAGGGAGATAATGGTCTTGCTCAGTGCTCATATTCAAATATGTAGCCCCACCAGTTGCACAAGCTTGTCCTTGTCTGCCTCCTTCCTTGTAAGAAGCTGTTTTAGCCTGGTTAATTCGACTCACTGTGAATTTCTCCAAGGCTGTCTCCCCTTTCCAGGCTTTTTCACAGTCACTGTAGGTTCAAATTGGTGCTTTCCCTGGCAGATTGTCCCTGGACTCTCAGCCCCGTGTGTCCTATCTGCCTCGCCTCCTCACCTTCTAATTCATCTCCTCGCTTCTCAGTCCTCGGTATGAGTGATCGTGACCTGCCTCACTCTTTTACATCTCTTCACTCTGTGAGCTTCAGTTCTCTGTCATGCCACAGGCACCATCAGTTGGTGACAGAGTACAGAAAAGGGAGCCATCTCAATGAGTTTAGTTTTTTTTATCCTCAAATTAGTGACTTTGTGCCATTAGCTTCTTACAATGCCTCCCTTCCCCAAATATTTCATTTACATCATCTTTCTCTTCTTACCTTCCCCAACTTTGCACAAATTCCTTCGGCACCTTTGGGGTCAGTAACACTATAAATAGTGCCACATTTGACCATCTCCATCGGCATCCCCTCAGGGCCCCAACTGATTCGCTCCAGCTCTCTCCTGGTCTCTGCAAGGCAGAGATTCTGTCCCATTGCCCTGCGTGAGACAGTGTAAGATTGATCTGGATACAAATTGCCTCTTGGGATCAATCTTTAGGGGCTTCACCCAAAAAAGGTGAGGAGAACCAGACCTCAGATGGTCTAACAAGACAACAGCTGATAAGGTTAAAGTCAGAGCTGGTGTTTTTTAGCTGTGCTGGAGAAATGGCAATGTTATGCCAAGAGGAATAAATAACTACCAACAGGTTTTTCAAATAGAATCATGAGTCTGGTCAGGTTAAATGACATATTAGTACAGTCAGGTTGTGGACATGGTTTTTGTTTTATTTTTGTTTTTTGTTTTCCGCTCTACCTTTTTTTTAAAATTTTATTTAAAGCGAGGGGAGAAATAAAGCAAAACAGAAAAAAAAAAGGTAGAAACAATACAGAATTTCAAAAAATGAACAGTAAAAAATCACTACTTGATACATTGCATATTGTCTTTCTGGATATATTTGTTCAAGTTATAAAATTAAAGCATACAAAGTAGACATTCAAGCAGTGAGGCTGCAAACAGTTCTGTTCTCTGATCCAACAAAAACTTAGCAACAGAATTATCGTTCCTACACCCTTAAATATACATGCAGTTATATTGTTTAGAGCATCTGCTTTTCCTCCTTTTGCTTTTTAAGTCCATTATCTGTTTATTTATATCATGTTTCAGGTTGCCTCAGTACCTTGCTGATCTGTTTTGCTGTTGTTACTTTTTAAAAATGTTTTCTTATGTATTATTATTTTTTATTTTATTTATTTATTTTATTTAGAAGGTAGTAAAAAACAGCAGAACAAGACAGGACATAGCCAACTGAGGCAGTGCAGTGAAATTGACACAGAACCTCACAGCAGGCCACCGGGACAACAGCAATAGGCACAATTGTACATCTCGTTTTCTTCACAATAGTTATTCCTTCAATCAGGCAGAGCAATATCGAACGAAGGAAATACCGAAATTACAAGAACAGAATATTGAATAGAGCAATACCATTGATCAAAACAGAGCAAAACAGAGATAAAAATATTTACCCTCAAAGAGATGGCAGAAGAAAATCCCCCTTATTTGTTCTAACACATATAGTCAAACTTGCAAGACATGCTCAGATCTCTGGCTCTCACTTGCTAGCCATGGGTGAGGGGGTGGAGAGGGGTGTGTGGATGTTTGATTCTTAGCCCGTGCACCAGTAGGCTCACAG
The DNA here is from genome assembly GCA_004027455.1 of Hydrochoerus hydrochaeris. Taxonomy (NCBI): domain Eukaryota; kingdom Metazoa; phylum Chordata; class Mammalia; order Rodentia; family Hydrochaeridae; genus Hydrochoerus; species Hydrochoerus hydrochaeris. Next base: position 6,048 of record PVLA01011325.1, read on the forward strand.
CCGCCCACCAGAGGGGTGAACTGGCTGCCCATTTTCCCAGCACCCCAAGGTCCAACATGGCACGTCCCGGATCTCAGGAAACTCTGATATGTTTCTCCCCCTGGGGCAGCCGCGGCCTGCCAGGCCACAGCCACTTACCAGAGCAGCATGCTGGCCTCTGCTCTGCCTTTGACATGCGACCAGTCAGTCATTTGGTCACATAATAAATACTTCGCAAATGTCTTCTAAATTCCCGAGGATGTCCTGATAAGGAAGACATATGGAGTTCGGTTCTTCAGGAGTCAAAATTCAATGGACACTAACTATGTGCCACTTTTCACTTACTAAAACTGCTGTTGAATGCTGAAAAGCCAAATAAGTGAATTTCTAAAAGGGTCTAAGTATCCGGCAGATTAACTTCAAGTTTTCTTTATTAGTTATTACTCTTCACTGCCTTCCAGTTTGAGACGGCAGAGTGACAAGACGGAGAGAAGACTGGGGCAAAGGAAACAAAAGCTGGTCAACGGTAGGACCTGCTTGCCCCAGATAGCTTTAAATGAGGCTGTGTATGTAACCTCCAGAGCCTAACCGTGCTCAGGGTCCACTTGTTCAATTAGTCATTTATCAGACATCGACTGTGCTTGACACTGTGCTTAGTATGACAAGCTCAAAGTCAAGTAAGACATAAGCCTCTGTGCCCAAGAAGCTCTTATTCTAGCAGTTGAGGCTGTCATATAAATAGACTATTGCACGGCTGAAAACCAAGGGATTACAGGCTAAATGGGGTACAGAAGAGAGATCGGTCAACTTTAACAGAAGATGTAGTCTCTCTCTCTCCCTCTCTCTCTCTCTCTCCCTCTCTCTCTCTCTCTCTCTCTCTCTCTCTCTATATATATATATATATATATATATATATATATGTCCTTTTTTTCAGTGTTGGGAATTGAACCTCAGGCGTGTGCCATCGAGCCACACCCCAGGGCATGACACAGCATGTCTTGGCTGGGTCCTAAAGAATAGGTGTGAGTTCATTACTCAGACAAAAACAATGATTGGACAAGTGTGTGCCAACAGCCAGGTAAACACGCGACAGATATGTTTATAAAGCGGAGTATAGACTATGAGGTGTTGACAGTGTTTAGCAGCATAGAAAGGGCAAGAGAGGTTATGGTTAAAACTAACCCTGAGAAACAGTGATCAGACTCTAGGAAATTAACAGATCATGATAAGGACTTTGGACTCCAATCCTGCAGATCATGTTGAATCACAGAGGTTTCTTAGAAGAAAATAACTTAATTTTTTTTATTTTATTTTATAAATCACTGTGTGCTATAAAGTTCACTCTGTTAGTACCAAAGGAAATACACTGAAGCAAGTAAAGGTGAGACTAAGAAGAAGGAAACCATACAGCAGGGTATTTGGCAATACTCTAATTAAAATTTGCAAAACTCACCTCAAACTAGTTTAAGGGAGCGGAGAGGGATAAAAGGAAGACGATGGGGAGGAGCTGCAATGTTTTAAACAAATGTGTAAATTTCACCTTGGCAAGGCTTCAGGCACAGCTGGATCTAAAAGCTCAAATAAGGTCATCAGGTACCTCCTGACTCGGTGAGTGAGTCTGTCTGTCTGTCTGTCTGTGTCTCTCTCTCCTCCTTCCCCCAGGGCCTCAGATTTGCTAGGCAAGCACTCTAGTGCTGTTACAGCCTCAGCCCTTCTCTTTTCTTTGTGTGTTACATTCTTTCACACAACAGACAGATTGCGTCACATGACAGCAATGACAGCTAGAAACGTCAGGCCCACATCCTTGCATCCTTACACTTGTTGACCCAGTAGTAAATGGAACTCTTGGTATTCTTACATCAAAACTCCGGGAAGCACTTGATTGGCTCTGTGTGGAACACACTTTTGGTAGCCAGGAATGTTGGGTGCCATGACTTCAAGGCCATGGTTATATACCTCACCCCATGGACAGAGGCAGTGGGCACACACTCACTGCAAGTTCCCTACCAGCACATTTAATGGAGGAAGAACATTGCCCTAAAAGGTAAGTGGACATAGCTACCAAAAGAATGAAGAGTTTGTGTAGGACAGACGGAACTTCATCTGTGGTAGTCAACTTCAGTTAGATCAAAACTAATGAAGAACTGGTCTTGAAAAGGAAGAACCAGGCTCATTATTGTTTTTAAAAAGCAACTTTTAAAGAAGGAATGAATCAGATTTGATAGCACATTAGAAATGGGAACATGACGCAAGTAAAACTCTAGGATCCTCCCTTGGAAAAGCAAGTTTGGGTGGTGTATTTAATTGTAATAAAGAAAACAGGAAAGATATCAGGAAGTTTGAGCCATTAGGGCAGGGTAGATGCAGTTGGCCAGTACTCAACTGGGCTTCCATGGACTGTTTAGTAAGGTACATCACTTGCCTATGGTTGGCCAAGGGTTGGGTGAAATGGTTGAAAGGAGGGAGATGGAGGCTAAATCAAGATCTGGAGATCAATGTACAAGGAGCCCCCTCCTCAGGAGTGGCAGATACCAATTCCTAGGTCAGTGGAAAGCTAGCTGGAGTGAGTTCTGTTTGCTTCCATAATTGGGGTGCCAGCAAATGCTTGATGAGTGTGTGCACAGCACCAGGACACCCCATTCCTCCTGTCCACATTGTATGCTCTGTGTGGGGCAGTTATTGAGCTGTGCGTAGGCTGTTTGTGTGGCTCATGAGCATCACAGTTCCAGTGCCAGGAATAGTACTGGTCACGGGAGCTTCAGGGGACCTGTGCAGAGAGGATAAAGAAGAACACTGTGGTCAGGTCACCTGCTTGGTGTGTAGTCGCCTTAGAGAAGGATGTTTGGAGGCAATGATTTCTAGAGGGCAACTCCCTTGCCAGCTGAGTTGGCAGAGAACACAGGGGTGAAGGCAGCTCCCCAGGGTTTGGGGAAAGCTGGCTGGCCAGGCTACAGAAGGCTCACAGCTGCTGAAAGTCCCACTGGCTACCAGGTCTGAGAGGCTTCTGCGGAGGACTCACCATTTCTCATGCTAATTAGGAAGGGAGGCAGCACCCACAGAGCCACCGATTTTGTGTTTTTATGCTGAGCATCAGGCCTTATTTAAGGATAGGTGAGAGCAAGGACCTCTCAGAGCATTAGTGCCAATCTTCCCTGACCGCGTGGAGGTACAGGGTTCCCGAGCTCAGCCTCCTCTCACACTTCTCTAATGGGGCCACCATGCCTTTCTCCCCAGCTGTCTCCAGGACAAGAGATAAGACCAGAGCTAAGGCTGCGAGTATCTGCAGACTTAGAAGAAATCATCCTTCCACTCCTGTCAGTTAGTTAAACTCACCCATGATCCCAACCTTTCTGACCTCTGTGGGTATCTTTGGGGCAGGAAGCGCCTATTTGCAAGTTATCCTAATGTATGTCCACATGCACAAGCTTAACAGGGCTTGTAGATCTTGGAAAGAAATCCCCCATATACTGTTTAGTGAAAAAAGCAAATTCCAAAACAGTAGATACAGTATGAACCTGGTGTCATGAAATATATTATGAGTATTCATATACAAGGTTGCCGTGAAGTGTTCACGGGGGATTGATTCTAGGATGCTGAGGATACGAAAACCTTCAGATGGTGAAGTGCCTTCCATAAAATGGAGTAATATTTGCACATAACCTGTGAATACCCTACTGCATACTTTCAGGTATTGTGCTTACAATATCTAAATGAGTGTAGACGTCACATAAATAGTTGTTACCCTATATTGTTCAGGAAATAATGACAAGGAAAAAAAAGCTGTCCATATTGAGAGCAGACACATTTTTTCCTGAATGTCTTTTATCAGCAGTTGATTGAATCTGCAGATACAGAAACCACACATAGGAGGCCCCCGTTACACACCTGCCTGTAGTTATGTACCAAGGAAATCTGGGAGGATTTCCCAGATGTGCACTAAAATGCTAGCTGTTGTTCTCTCTCTATTATAAGATTTAAGGTAATATAAGTGTGCCATGCATGTGTTTTGTCTTTCGGCATCTTTATTTCTTCTTTTTTTATTTTTGTTTATTTACTTATTTATTTTGCTGTGCTATGAATTGAACCCAGAGCATCCCCTAGGCTAGGCAAGCACTCTACTACTGAGCTACACCTGCAGGCACTCTTTATTTTTAAATGAATATGTACTGCTTATTAAAAAAATAGCAATACTACTATTAATAAACATAAGACAACAAGGGCTTTAAAATTCCTATTCTGATACATTTTTAGCCCAAGGCCTGCAAACAGCCAGGACAGACCTGAGAGAAATGAAAGTCTAACTTCAGAGGATTCTGCTCCTCTGCCCTGTGTGTGTTCTGCAGATCTGTGTGGAACACAGAAACACGGAACGTGCACTTACCCATTTTGGAAACTGTGTTCTCTGAGTCCGCACTTGCAGGGGAAAGGAGGATCAGGGTGACTAAACTGGTGCAGGATCAGAGGTGGGGAGGAGGCAGAGTAAGCAAAGAAAATATAAACATGAGAAGAAACCTTGCTAACTCTGTTGGCTGACTAGAATTTTTGCAGTAAAATTACCTGTGAAGAATATTCATATTAGCAAAGCAAGTGGCACTCGCTCCATTGGAATTTTTTTTTTAATTTGGAAAAACCCTTGCTATATTATGCACCCACCTCCCCAACCTTTATTCTGGGATAATAAACCCCACTCCAAACATTAAGTAGCTGAATTTGTTGGAGTCTGACACAGTTGGAAGTATAAAATGTAGCCATTTGGTAGGCCAGAAAGCAAGTGGTTTCAAAATATTTATGTCCATGAAGCATCAGCCATGACTTTTTAACCATGTATTGGAGTTTCTGAGCAGAATCAGTGCCAGGGGCTCTGGTTACTCAGCCGACATCTCTTGGTTGGGCTTTTTCCTTTAGGAAGAGGCATACACGAAAGACAAAAACAAAAATTCATAGTTTCCTTTCCATTTCATAGGCCCTTTATGTATTTTTGGTAGGAGTGCTGATTGAGAAGAATGTGCTGGTGCTGACATTAAAAACCCAAGAGACTTTCAGAGTCCCCATGAGCTTTAAAAATGTTTTACAGCTCTGAGTAATGAAGAGTGGAAGAGAAGGGCCCATCTTAATCAGCTGCATGAGTTTAAATGTTGGGCTCCAGTTAAAGCATCTGCAAGGGTCATTACCTTTCATTAATTGCACTATAAACAACATTTCAGCAGAAAAGGGGCACTGGCTGTGGGAAGCAGGACTGGGAGTCAGGTCAGGTGCCTTTGGCTGATAGTTGCATCTTGCATCCAAGGAGAGAGTCCTCCCCTCTGTACTTGGTTCAGAGAAATTCAACTCTGCATAGACCAGACTCTTCAGGGTAAAGGCGGATGCCCTAGAACATACCTAGAAGGATTCTTTTGTGTTACTCTCCTCTTCACTGCTTTTTAAAGTTAATTAATTTTATTCATACCTTTCAGATATACATAATGATCATATTTATCACAATTCTACCAAAATGCATTATTGTATGATTTCTTGATAATAGCCATTCTTTCTGGAATGAAATGGAATCTCAGCATTGTTTTAATTTGCATCTCTCAGATGCCCAGTGATGTTGAACATTTTTAAAATATATTTATTTGCTGTTTTTACTTCTTCATCTGAAAAGCATCTATTCATTTCAGATGCCCATTTACCGAATGGGTCATTAAATTTGGGGGACCTGATTTTCTGAGTTCTTTATATATTCTAGATATTTGTCTGAGGAACAGGGGGCAAAATGTTTTTCTCACATTGTGGGTTGTATCTTCACTGTATTGTGGTTTCTCTTGCCATGCAAAAGATTTTTAATAAAATGAGAGCCACTTGTTGATTCTTTGTAATATTTCCTGTGTAATCAGTGTTTTATTCACAAAGTCTTTGAGCACATCCATGTTTTCAAGCATTCTACCTATTCTATCTTCCAGAAGACTTAGTGTTTCTGTTTTAATATTTAGATCTTTGATTCTTTCAATTTTAGTTTAGTGCATTGTGAGAGATATGGGTCTAGGTTCAGTCTTTGGCTCATAGAAAGCCAGTTTTTTCCAGCACCATTTATTAAAAAGGCTTGTCAAGGTCTTTGACTCCTTTGTCAAGGATAAGGTGACTGAGTGTGTCTGAAGTTGTTTCTGCATCTTCTAATCTGTTCCATTGATCCTAGGGTCTATTTCTTTCTGCTAGTACCATGCTGTTTTTATCACAGTAGTTTTGTGGTATACTTTCAAGTCAGGGATTGTGAGGCCCACTCATTTGCCTTTGTTGCCCAGAATTGCCTTGACTACTTTAGGTTTTTTCTGGTTCCAAGTGAATTTTAGGATTGTTTTCTCTAATTTTATGAGTTATGTGACTAAAATTCTGATTGGGATTGCAGCTAAATCTGTATAACAATTTTGGAAGTGTGACAATTTTCACTATTTTGGTTCTTCCTACCTAAGAACAAGAGGTATCTTTTCATTTTCTGATATGCTCTTCCATCTCCTTTTTCAGCATATTATAGTCTTCAATGTGAAGGTCTTTTACTTCCTTCATTTGATTGATTCCTAGGTATTTCATTTTTTTTTTGATGCAACTGTAAAAGATATGGTTTCCCTGATTTCTCTTTCAGTAAGTTTGCTATTCATGTAGTGGAATGCTAGTGATTTCTGTGGGTAGATTTTATATTCAGTTATGGTATTGAATTTGGTTATTAAATCCAAAAATTTTTGGTGATGTTTTTGGGGTCTTTTGCATAGACTATCATATTACCCACAAATAATATAATTTGACTTCTTCTTTTCTTACCTTTGTTCCTTTTATCTCTTTCTCCTATCTAATTGCTCTGGCAAATGTTTCCAAGACTATATTGAATAGAATCAAGGACAGTGGATATCCTTATCTTGTTCCTGATTTTATAGTGAAAGCTTTCAGGTTCTGACCATTTAATATGATATTGGCTGTTGATTTATCATAGATGACTTTTATTAGATTGATAGAGAAAACATCTATTCCAATTTTCTGTAGGTTTTTTCTTTATCATGAATGGGCTTTGTGGAATGATTTTTCTGCGTCTATCTCCATCTCCACTGTTGTTAGACAAAATAGGACAGCAAAGACAGACTGAACAAAAACTTTTGTCCTCATTTCCAGCTGAAGCAATTAATATTGGATCACTTACATGGGAGATGTTCTTAGGATTTTTTCATATTATTTTAAGAAAGCAGGCACTTTCTGAAAATGAGCTTTCTGCTTTTGGTTAATGATTGAAGGCCATCTGTGACTGATTTACTAGCATGCTAATAATACTTTGCTTTCCTCTGTTTTCTCTCCAAAGCATCATAAACATCTTTCCCATTCCTATGTATATACCAGCTCGGTGCTACAGAGCCCAAAGTCACAGGTTCTAAGAGCTCATGGGATTTGCAGTTTTATTAGAAAGCTAATTAAAGAGCTAGTGCTGTTTCTTCTAACCTATCATTGGAATCTTCTATCAAAACACAATGGCACCTGAGATTCAAAGCTGTGTATTCTGGGTTGTCTTCTCCACCTCAGAGAATAAAGTCATGGAAGGAATAACTAGAAAAGCCAATTAGAAGTTCTATGTCTAACAGAGCCAGACACTACACTAAGGATGTGTATGAAATCCTTATGTAATGCTAGTACCATGAAGAAGGTGTTAGTCTAACTACATCATAGTTGGGGAAATTGTGGGTTAGAGAGAAAAGCAACATGTCCAGTCTTCATGCTAATGTGGGGCCAGGGTGTGAATCCAAATCATTCTGTACAATGGCTTGTGTTCTTTACCCAGCACTGTATTCCCCTGAAGGTAGTAGGGAGGAGGCATTTGACATACCCTATTCCTTTAAGAAATTATCCTCTATTAGAAAATGGAAGGCTATTCCTTGCTCTTGGTTAGGAAGAACCAACATTGTGAAAATGGCAATACTTCCAAAACTATTATACAGATTCAATGCAATCCCAATCAAAATACCATCAACATATGCTAGAGAAAATATTCCTAAAATTCATTTGGAAACAGAAGAAACCTAAAATAGCAAAGGAAATTCTGGACAACAAAGGCAAGATGGGAGGCATCTCAATTCCTGACTTGAAACTATACTACAAAACCACAGTAATAAAATCAGTATGGTACTGGCAAAGAAACAGACCTGAGGACCAATGGAACAAATTAGAAGATACACACTACTACAAAGACACTCAGCCACCTTATATTTGACAAAGGGGCTTAACATGTTCTCTGGAAAAAAGATAGCCTCTTTAATAAATGGTGTTGGAAAATCAGCTTTCCACATGCCAAAGACTGAAAATAGACCCATGCCTATCACCATACACTAAACTAAAGTCAAAATGGATCAAGGATCTAAACAATAAAACAGAAACACTAAATCTACTGGAGGACAAGGTAGGTAGAAATCTTGAAGACCTGGGGTAGGCAAAAAAAATCATGAATAAAACACAAACCACATGGGAAATACTTCAAAGAATCAACAACTGGGATCTCATATTACTAAAAAGTTTCTTCACTTCAAAAGAAATCACCAACAAAGTGAAAAGAAAACCCACAGAATGGGAAAGACTTTTAGCAACAATCCCTCAGACAAAGGACTTATCTCCAGAACATCAAACCCCCCAAATTCAAAGACCCTCTCCAAAAATGGGAATTGGAGATGAACATACAGTTCTCAGATGAAGATACACAAGTGGCAAATAAATACTTGAAAAAATGTTCACCATCACTGGCCATTCGAGAAATGCAAATTAAAACAGCATTGAGATTTCATCTCATCCCAGAAAGAATGGCTGCCATCAAGAAATCAACTGATAACAAATGTTGGAGAGGCTGTGGGGAAAAAGGAACACTGCCCCACTGTTAGTGGGAATGTAGACTGGTGCAACCACTATGAAAATCCATATGGAGAATTCACAGAAGACTAGGATTGGAAGTTCCATTCAACCCAGCTATTCCCCTCCTGGGTATTTTCCCAGAAAAATTGAAAAGGTCATGTTGCAGAAATATATGTGCACCCATGTTCATAGCAGCACAATTTGTGATAGCTAAATCTTGGAAACAACCAAAATGCCCATCAACTGCAGAGTGGATAAAAAAATGTGGTGTTTTTATATGGTGGAATACTACTCAGCTATGAAAAAGGATGGTCTTGAGGCTTTTATAGGTAAATGGAGGCAACTTGAAAATATCCTCATTAGTGAAATAAGCAAAACTCACATTAGTAAATGTCACATTGTCTCTCTAGTGTAAAAAATAATACAAACTGACAGAATAATGGGATCTAAAAAGTATATTAGATATTGTGACAGTGAAAGGGAAGGAAAGTGCTCTAAAGAGTATAACGGTATGTATAGTGTCTAAGATAGATGACCATATTATTGAATTTCTGTGAGAACATTGAACAGAAGGATTTGCACTTCTGTCAGTGTTTGAGTGTCTAGCCACTATTTATGCTTTGATTTTGTGACTTTAGTAACTATTTTTGTATTAGTGGGTAATGTATCAACTAGCGATGCTATGATAATTTTTTTAAATTCTGTATTGTTCTACCATTCTTTTCTGTTTTTCTGTTTTCTTTAATTTTCTTTTCTTTCTTTGAAAAAAAGAACAATATGCAATATAACAACCATTGTTAAATTTCTTTCATTTTGTTTTGAAAATCTATATTTTTATTGTTTTGAGTTTGCAGTTGTTGCTTATGTTCTTTGTTTTTTTTTTCTTTTCTGACTTTTCTGTTTTTAAAATAAAAAAAAAATTATCCTCTGAGTTAGAAGAACCATTTCCTAGCTTTAATCTAACTATTTCAACACCTGCTATAGAGCCTTCACTCAGTAGTCTGCTTGATCCTTTACTCTTTGCACTGTGAATTTTGGTTCCAGTAAGAGAATATTAATTAGAGGACTTAGGGGTCTCCTGCCAGAGAACTTATCTGGAAGGAGACAGCAGCCTGGAAAGGGAAATCCCAAGTACAGCACAGTATCATTCACTAAGATCTGTGTCATTCTGCATCTGAGTCCCGCAGAGAGCAAAGAAAGAGCTGATTCTCTGGTCTATTTCCATTCTCCTCTTGACGTCACTTGTGTCTGTGCACCTCATTAGAGACGCTTGCTAGAGCATCCTGATAGAAGGAGACTTTGGGTTGTTTGCCTCGCTGGCCCATTTTCCCCAGTCAGTGCCATTCACAGCCACAGCATCGTGCACGTGCCCACTCATGGCCTTACCCCACCCTATTTGTACAGAGCTGGACTTCTGACTAAAACTGGGCCAATCAGAGTCCCTTCCCTAGAGTCAGGAATTGGCTCTGTAAGTTAATGGTTGAACCAATAATGTGTGGATTTGGGAGCCATTTACACCAGGAAAACTAATCTTTATATAGAAAAAAAAAATTAATCCATCACAGACGGAGGAGCCGAGACAGGTGGAGAGCAAAGACAGCTACCTTTTCTGTCTCTGCTTCCATTGCCCTTTACCCTGCCCTTGCCTCTGTAATTCCCTATTTTCGTTTTTATAATAAAATCCTTGCAACAGAGAATTCTAACTGTTCTTTGAGTTAAAACACAGTTGTAATCTGCCCACTGAAGCCACAGTGTGAGGTCTACTTCCCCCGCCATAGGTGAATTAATTTTGCTCAGTCCTAAAGCAATAGATTATCTCCTTATCTACTTTCACAAGGTGAAGAATGAGGTATGGATAAGCAATACCAGTAAAAAAAAAAAAAACAGCTAAAAAGCAAATAGACTTCAGTGAGTGAACATCTATTATCTTAGCATATAATTGATGGCACACTATCTAACTGGGCTGTTTTTCTTTTTTGCCTCTCCATGTACCCTATAACCCTGCGGATACTAGAGGAACAAATTTTGTACACAGAAACAGTTGCTTTTTTTTTTTTTAATGTCCCCAGAAAGATATGAGCCAGGGAGGCTGAAAGTCTTTGCTATTGTCAAATCAAAATCCAGTGGGAAAGGAAATGAGCAGGAGTGAGGCCCAGGAGGCTCTGGGGATAAACAACACTGCTGTAGAGTTAAAATTGAGAACATAGTGTAGTAAAGATTACCAGCAGGGCTACCCTGCTGCCTTTGCATCCCCAGGAGGAATAGCTAGGGGGCCAACAAGGCACTTGTATACTTTTTCCAGCGCTGCTATAATAAGGTGCCACAAGCTGGTTATCTTACAATAATAGAAATGTATTGCCTTATAGTAGCTCTGGAAGTTAGAAATCCAAAACTAAAGGGTCTGGAGGGTCCTGAAACTAATGAAATCTGTAAGGCAGTATCATTCATTGCCTTTGCTGGCTCACAGGATCTTCACATGCCCCTTGATTTGTAGCTTCACAACTCTCTTCTTTGTCTCTGTCGCCATATGGTGGGCATTCCTCCTGTGTGTTCGCACCCACTTCTATCTGTGTGAGTTTATATCCACATTTCTGTTTCATAGTGAGACCAATTTCATTAAATGAGGGACTCACTTTACTGCAAAATGGCTCCATCCTCACTAATTACATCTATGACAACCTTATTTCCAAGTGAGGTCACATTCTGAGATACAAGGATTAGGATTTCAACACATCTTTTGTGGGCAGGGAGCACAGTTTAAACTATTTGGTATGACTTGAAGCAATCGAAGTGTCCCAAGGAGCCTGCCACAGTGGGTATGTTATGGTAGGTAATGAGCCTCAGGAAACTTGGTAAATTGATTGAGTCACCAATAAAAGACAGTTTCACGAAAAGCCAAGATTGAGAATTTATACTAAAGGAAGAAAGAAGCAGGCATGTGACCCTGGGGAAAACTTTTGCTCAAAATGGAAGAGGGATAATTTTGAGAAAGCATCCAGTAAGTTTCTTGATTCTCTCCAGGTCTAGAAATTGCCAACATGTAGGAAGAAATGTTTGAAATGTTGCTCTAGTTTGTGTATGGTTTTAGTGTATCTCCCAAAGGTTCATATGTTGCAAGCTTGATACCTAGTGAGCTCCTGTTGAGCTGGTGGAACCTTTAAGATGTGGGCCCTTGTGCAAGATAATTAAGCCAATTAAATTCTTCCCTTGGAAGAGATTAATGCTGGTCTTGTGAAGTTGAGGTAGTTCTCAGACCATATGTTATCAAAAAACAGGACTACTCCATGCACTTATACCTCCTATACATGGCTATTTCTCTTTCTGTTTCTCTGTCATGTTGTGATTCAGCCAGGAAGACCATACCAGAGGCTGAACAGGTGGGGCCAACTGATTTTGGACTTTCTACTTCCAAATCTGTGAGCTAAATAAACCTCTTTTCTTTTATAAAGTATACTCCCTCAGGTATTTTGTTATAGCCATAGAAAAATAACAAATAAAAACTCTATAGCACATAGTGGCCCATACCTATAGCAGTCAGTAATGCCAAAAATGAATTGTTATGGTTACTATGATGCCATCTATGCCCTAAGATTGGTAAAATATAGGAAACCCTACTTACATCAAAATTAGATAACAGCATGAAGAGTAGAGGAGGAAATACCAAGAGACCATCTCAGTTCCATTCTCATATGAAGTTTGTCTAGGAGAATAATGTAGGGTTTGGGGTATAGCAGATGCTGCAAGATGCTGTATGAGTCTGTGCTCTGCTTCCTCCATCACCCCAAGACAGTGGCGCCTGTGAGAAGAGCATGAGTGTACTTTGTATGCTTCCTCGGTTGCCGTGGGATGGTGGGGCCTGAGAGAAGAGTGTGAGTCTGCACTCTGCACTTGCTGCATTGTCCCTCAGACAGCAGAGTCTGCAAGAAGAGTTTAAGGACACACGCTGTTGGTGGGTGGACCAGCCAGAAACCTAAGAGCCTGGACAACAACAGGGCCCCAGGCACCTGAGAACACACATGTCTTCGGAGGGCCGAGTAATCAGTAACACCAGCAATGTGGAAGCTTCCAAAGTAGCTGCAAGGAGCCAGCAGTTGGACTCTGGAGAACTCCACCAACAGAAGGCCAGCTCCATAACCAGAGGTTAAGATTAGCTCCATATCCAGCATATTTATGGTATCTAACATGGACTATCACAGAATTGTAGACAACAGAGGTATTTTACTACTTTCATTCTCCCTCGATGGTCTGATTGGCTATCCCTTTCCTGTCTGGTTGGATGCCATCTTGTTTTGTTTTCTATTCTGTGGTTATTTTAATATTTGGGGTTTTTTTGTTTTGGGTTTTGTTGTTGTTGTTGTTTTGGTTTTTTGTCTCTCCTCTCTTTCTCAAGTCTAGTTTTTTTCTTATCTTCTTTTCGTCATAGTTTAGGTTTCTTACCTTTCTCTTTCATTTTATTCTAATGATCCTCTTTCTTTCCTCCACTATTTTCGTGAATTTAAACTTTCAAGTGAGTAATAATTGCCTCAGCCTTTTCTGATTAGTCTTTCACATTCTGTTTCATTCTTTCCCTCTTGTGTCCTCCAGTTTCTCAAAACTCAGATGATCATCCTTTGACCTCCAGACTTGATTCTACTATACATGATTGCATTCCGCATTTTGTCTTGTCCTCTAATCATCTTAACACCCCCAATTTCTGCAGAAGGGTAAAAATCACTCTAGTAAGTGGTAAATCACTGCATATAAGTGTATGCTATATGTTTAATTTTGTTGTATAACCTTAAAGTTTGCTCCTGTGGATGGAAGTAGCAGGTTAATAGTTACCATAGTTTGCCAGTAGTCAAGCTGTACTTGAAATTAACATTATTACTAACCATACTGCTTTAGTCAGAATGGGATACATGCTATAAACAGTTTTTGTCTCCTGTGTGATAACACTATGATTGTGTGTAGTCATAATCATCACCACAGTCCAGTACCAAAGGATTGAGAGCTGAGCCAAATAGTAACTTTCTATCCTTTACAAATTGTGAAGGTAGGAATTTGGGATAGCTATAAAGAACCTCTTATATCTAGAAGAATCCCTGAAGCACAGACATCTCCTAGGGAAACCTCAATACTAGTGATAAAGCTGTCTGTCATAAGACATCATCAAGCATCAACATAGAAAACAAAATAAAAGAAAAAGAAGAAAATGACAAGACACAGAAACAAAATGCAACCTCAGACCCACAGCCCACCTAGGATAAGTCCAAAATTCAATGAGATAGATGAAACTGAAAGTCAAACATTGAAATTTTCTGAAATAATAGCAACAGAAGTGAAAAAACAAGGGGAAAAGACTATGGAAAATAATCTTTCATGTACAAAAAGAAATGATGCTTAAAATCAAAGATATTAGAGAAGATAGATAAAAGAATAGATGATCTCAGCAAAAAGATGAAAACAAAAAATGCCCAACATAGGAAATAAATGAAATGCATGAAACAGATCCAAACACAAATGCAACACATTAAAACCTCCATTAAAAATATGTGCAACAAACTGAATGAAGGAGAGGATAAAATTTCAGATCTTGAAGACAGAATTGCACCTAGTGATCATGAAAAGATATCTTTTTTTATAGAAATTAAAAGAGTACAGAACAGAGCAGATCAAAACAAAACAATGTAAGCAACACAACACTTCACAACAAGAGAATTGGATATTAACAGTAGCTACCATAATGTCTCTTTCTTTGAAATAGTTGAGCATAACTTCACTTACAAAAATACCAAACATAACAAGACAGAATAAAACCATTCAAGAGAATGAGAGTATTACAAGGCATTCTGAACCAAATAACAGAAAATGAACAATGGCTACTATAATATCTCATTTTCCATAAAAATTTTGTTTATACTATCATACATATTAAAATCCAGTAAGACACAACATGATAGAACCAATGGTAATAGAAGAACAAAACATGTTAGGACTTCAAAGCTAGATGATATTAAATCAGCCATGGCTGCCATATTGTCTTGTTTTTTTCAAAGTAGCTATTCATACCATCACACATAATAAGATCAAACAAAACAGAATAAAACCATTCCAACCAATGAATGAAAACAATATAAAACTTCAAAGCAATATAATGCGGAACCATGATTACCATAAAATCTTATGTACTCTTACCTTCTATTACACTAGGGAGATGGATCACTGCATTGCTGCTCCCAGCTTCCTCTCACCTGGACAAGCCCATTTGCTCCCGGTGGTGTCCTGAATGGTCCACGCAGTCCTTCTGTGGCCAGCATGTTGCCTCTTACACAAGCACCACATCACAAAAACAGTATTCACGGTGCTGTTTGACGTCAAATATTCTTAAGGTTTTCTGTCCTTATCCCTTTGCCAAACAATCCAACATCTAATAGGTTTATACTTATCATCTACATGTCTTTATTGCTTCCTTAAAAAATATGATTGGTACAAGCTTGCAGTATGTAACGACTGCCTGCATTGTGGGGAGTTGGTGCATGCACCTAAGGCATGGTGGTTCTTTTCTTGTTTCAATGCTTTAAAAAGTTGTTTCTATGTATCCCTAGTTTCTGTAGTTAGCATGTTTTATGGTAGCTTCATAATTAGTTTTGATTGCTACAACCTAGTTTACTTAGTTGAGTCCTGCCTGGGAAGTCCAGTGCTTTGCATTTACACTGTTGTGCTAGGACAGCTATTGATGTCCTTGAAGTGACAGCCTGTTTTTCTGTTGAGACATTTCCTGGAGCATTGTCTTAGTCACTTTGTTCGGTCGTCACTGAGTTGCAATACTCAACACTCCCAGCTTAAAGGAGGTGAGGTTTGTTTTGGATCGTGGTTCTAGTCCTTGCTGCGTTGGCTCTAAGGCAAAAACACGGTGGCAGAGAGGTTAGCAGAGGAAAGTGGTGGCCAGGGGCAGAAAGGAAAAGTCAGAACTAGGGAGGGAGATACAGCCTACCAGGTCTCACTCCCAGTGACGCACCTCCAACTAGGCCCCACCTCCCCATGCAGGTCGGTGACTGTGTCCCCAAAATCTGATCACTTTCTTGTCCTTTGACCAATTTCCTAGGAATGATGACGTCTTCTGGGATTAAAATGCATTTTCTTGCCTTCTATCTAATCCCCATGGAGCTATCTGCCAAACACTGGTTTTGCAAGGCCACAGCTGCCCTGGTAGAGCTGACGTTTAATTCTAACGTTGAGCAGTGACTCTCTGCTTGGAAAAGAGAGTAAACTAATGTTAGAGCTTCTGATCACCATATCTTGGTTCTAGCTTAATTTCCCCTGGAACTGGTTATGAAATCTCAGGCTTTTAAACATTTTTTAGGCAAGCTTTTTAACATTTTTTAGGCAAGCTTTTTCCAAACAGTCTTTGTGTTAGAATTCCTGAAGAATTAAGGCTGCAAGTGAGCCAAAGAGATTTAAAAATCTAGGATTTGATAATGGGAATTCATATTCTCATTTCTTTCTACTCACTGAAACTTTTCTGTTTGGTCTAAAGATATACTTAATTTTTGAATATGTGAAACATTTACCTGGTTCACACTGGAAGAAGTACAAAAACACTGCAGTAGAAGTTGCTCTTCTGTCTGCCCCATTCTGACCCTGTCCCTGTAGGAAACCACGCTTTAATATCTTTTCAGAATATTTTGTGTGTATGCAGTCATGTAGTCTGTAATGATATTTCTATCAGCAATAGACTACACTTATGATAGTGGTCCCATGAGATTGTAATGGAGTTGAAACTTTTCTATCACCTAGTAACACAGAACCTTTCTCATAGTACAGTGCTTTACTGAAGTATCTGTAGTGGTAAGAAACATATTACACTGCTACTTGTATAGAAGTATAGCACATAAAATTACAAACATCATATGATAATTAATAATAAACAACTGTGTCACCAATGGACCTGTTTATTATGCAATAGTTTTTATCACTGTTGCACAATGCGCCCTCCTAATTGCTAGAAGAAAAGTTCTTTTTTTAATTTTAAAGAGAATAAAACAAAAGAGGACAGATCTAAGCAGATCAGAACAGAACAATGTAAGCAACACAGCACAACAAGACAATTGTATATTAACAGTAGCTATCATAATGTCTCTTTCTTTGAAATAGTTGAGCTTAGCTTAGCTTTACACAACAATGTCAAACATAACAAAGTAGAATAAACAACTCAAGAGAATGGAAGTATTCCAAGACATTCTGAACCAAATAACCAAAGATGAACAATGGCTGCTATATTATCTCATTTTCCATAAAAATTTTGTTTTTACTATCATACATATTAAAATCCAGTAAGACACAATGTGATAGAACTAATGGTAATAGAAAAACAAAAGCATGGTAGGACTTCAGAGCAAGATGATAGTAAATCAACACTGGCTACCATACTGTCTTGTCTTCAAAGTAACTATTCATATGATCACGTATATTAAGATCAACCAAAACAGAATAAAACCATTTGAACCAATGAATGAAGACATAAGACATCAAAGCAGTATAATGGTGAACCATGATTTCCATAAAATCTTCTGTACCCTTACCATTTCTTACACTAGGGAGACTATAAGGCATTTATACATGTGAGTTTGATTTATTTCACTTATGAGTATAGATTCAAGATGCATCCATTTATTTATAAATATCTCAATGTGATCATTCTTTATAGCTGAGTAGTACTCCATTGTATTAATGCACCACAATTTTTTTTATCCATTCTCTGGTTGATGGGCACTTAGGTTGTTTCCAAGATCTGGCTATTACAAATTGTGCTGCTATAAACATGGGTGCACATATATCACTGTGGTAAGATGTTTTCAGATCTTCTGGGAATATGCCTAAGAGTGGAATAGCTGGGTTGAATGGGACCTCCAACCCCAGCTTTTTGAGGAATCTCCAAATTGACCTCCACAGTGGTTGCACCAGTCTACACTCCCACCAACAGTGCAAAAGAATTCCTTTTTCCCCACAGCCTCTCCAGCATTTGTTGTTGGTAGTTTTGTTGATCCTGGCCATTCTTTCTGGAGTGAGATGGTATCTCAGTGTGGTTTTAATTTGCATTTCTCTAATGACCAATTATGATGAACATTTTTTCATATATTTATTTGCCATTCATATTTCTTCATCTGAGAACTGTGTGTTTATCTCAGATGCCCATTTTTGGATTGGGTCTTCGAATTTTGGGGGTCTGATTTTTTTTCTTTATAAGTTCTTGACAGAAGTCCTTTGTCTGAGGGACAGTTCACTAAGATTTTTTCCCAGTTTGTAGATTTTCTTTTCACTCTGCTGGAGATTTCTTTGGACATGCAGAGACTCTTTAGTAAGGTATGATCCCAGTTATTGATTCTGGGAAGTATTTCCCATGTAGTTTGGTTCTTGTTCATGAATTCTCTACCTACCCCTATGTCTTCAAGATTTTTACCTACTTTGTCTTGCAAAAGATTTAGTGTTTCTGTTTTAATATTTAGATCTTTGATCCATTTGGATTTTAGTTTAGTACATGGTGATAGGCATGGGTCTAATTTTAGTTTTTGGCATATGGATAGCCAATTTTTCTAGCACCATTTGTTAAAGAGACTGTCATTCTTCCAGTGAACATGCTTGGCCCCTTTATCAAAGATAAGGTGGTTGAGTGTGTTTGTAGTTGTATCTTCTAATCTATTCCATTGATCTTCAGATCTGTTTTTATTCCAGTATCATGTTGATTTTATTACAGTAGCTTTGTAGTATAACTTCAAGTCAGGGATTGTGATGCCTCCTGCCTTGCCTTTGCTGCTTAGAATTGCCTTTGCTATTCTAGGTCTCTTCTGGTTCCAGATGAATTTTAGGAGTGATTTCTCTAGATCTATGAGGTATGTTAGTGGTATTTTCATTGGGATTGCATTGAATCTGTATAATAATTTTGGGTGAATGGCCATTTTCACAATATTTATTCTTCCTATCCATGAACAAGAGATGTCTTTCCATTTTCTGTGGTCCTCTTCAATTTCTTTTTTCAGGGTATTATAATTTTCCCTGTATAGCTCTTTTACTTCTTTCATTAGATTAATTCCTAAGTATTTCTTTTTTTTTTTTTTTTGGATGCTAGTGTGAAGGGTGTGGCTTCACTTATTTCTCTCTCAGTGATTTTGTTGTTAGTGTATAGGAATGCTATTGATTTTTGAGTATTGACTTTGTATCCCGCTACACTGCTGAATTTATTTATTATAACTAGGAGTCTTTCAATGGAGTTTTGGGGGTCTTCTATGTAGAGTATCATGTCATCTGGAAATAATGATAACTTAACTTCCTCTTTTCCTATCTTTACTCCTTTTATTTCTCCCTCTTATCTAATTGCTCTGGCTAGTATTCCTAGTATTATGTTGAATAGGAGTGGTGATAAGGGACATCCTTGTCTTGTGCCTGATTTTAAGGTAAAGGCTTGCAGTTTTTGATCACTTAATATGTTGCTGGCTGTTGGTTTGTCATAGATGGCCTTTATCATATTGAGGTAAAGACCATCTAGTCCAATTCTCTTTAAGGTTCTTATCATGAATGAATGTTGGATCTTATCAAAAGCTTTTCTGCATCTATAGAAATGATCATGTGATTCTTACTTTTGGATCTATTGATATGGTAGATTACATTTATTGATTTATGTATGTTGAACCATCCTTGAATGCCTGGGATGAATCCCACTTGGTCATGGTGTATAATCTTGATGATTTGCTGCATCCTGTTTGCCAATATTTTACTGAGAATTTTTGCATCTATGTTCATTAGGGAGGTTGGCCTATAGTTCTCTTTTTCAGTTGGGTATTTCTCAGGTTTTGGTACTAGAGTGATATTTGCTTCCAGGAACAACTTAGGGAGAATTGCTTCCTTTTCAATTTCATTGAAGAGTTTGAAGAGTGTTGGCATTAAGTCTTCTTTGTATTTGTTGTAGAATTCCATAGTGAATCTGTCTGGGCCTGGGCTCTTCTTTGTTGGTAAGGACTTAATTACATTTTCAATTTCATTAATAGAAATTGGGTTATTCAGCAGTTTTACATCTTCTTGATCCAGCTTTGGTGGTTCATATGTTTCTAGGAATCTGTCCATTTCTTCTCTGTTATTGAACCTTTGAGAGTAGAGGTTTTCAAAATAGGTGTTGATGATCTTCTGTATTTCCACAGAGTTGGTAGTGATTTCACCTTTTTCATTCCATATTGCACGAATTTCAGTCTTTTCTTTCCTTTTTTTAATAAGGTTGGCTAGGGGCTTATCAATTTTATTTATTCTTTCAAAAAACCAACTCTTTGATTCATTGATTCTTTGTATTGTTTTCTTAGTCTCTATTGCATTAATTTCTGTTCTGATCTTCATAATTTCCTCCCTTCTTTTGGCTTGGGGCTTGGCTTGCTCTTCTTTTTCTAGATGTTTGAGGTATAGTATCAGGTTGCTTATTTGTGTTCATTCTGTTTTCCTAATGTGGGAACTCAGTGCAATAAATTTTCCTTTAAGGACCACTTTCATTGCATCCCACAGGTAAATTGTATTTGTATTTTCATTTGCTTGTGGATATTGTTTAACTTCTTGTTTAATTTCCTCTGTGACCCACTGATTGCTAAAGAGTGTATTATTCAACTTCCATGTATTTGTGGGGTTTTTGCCATTTTTTTATCATTAATTTCTAGTTTAATGGCACTGTGACCCGATAACATGCATGGGATAATTTCAATTCTTTTGCATTTACTTAAATAGTTCTGTGGGATAGTATATGGTGTATTTTAGAGAATGTTCCATGTGAAGCTGAGAAGAATGTATATTCTGATGTTGTGGGATGGAACACTCTGTATACATCTATCAAGTCCATTTGTTCACAGGTGTGATTCAGTTCTGTTATTTCTTTGCTGATTTTCTATCTATCTAATCCTTTGTGTCAATGGTGTGTTAAGGTCTCCTGTTTGTGTTATTGCTTGTTTGATTTTTCATTTCTGTTAATACTTGCTTTGTGTAGCTGGGTGCTCTGGAATTTGGTGCATATATATTTAAGATTGTTATCTCTTCCTCTTGAAGTTTTCCCCTAACTAGTATGTGAATGATCTCTTTGGATCATTCTTGGTTTGAAGTTCACATTGTCTACAAACAGAATAGCTACCCCCACTATATTTTTAGTTCCTGTTGCATGGAGTATTGTTTTCCATCCTTTGACTTTCAGTCTATGAGTTTCCTTTTGGGTTAGATGGGTTTCTTGTAGACAACATATGGTTGCATGTTGTTTCTTGATCCATTCTGCCAGTCTGTTTCTTTTAATTGGTGAGTTGAGGCCATTTACATTAATGGTTGTAACTGTTATATATTGGTTTATTGTTGACATGTTATCTTTCTGCTGTTGTATCTTTACCTTTCCATTCTGTTTAATTGTCAGTCTTGCTTAGTGTTTTTTTCCTCTGTATATCTAGAATGTCTTTCAGTATTCTTTTTAAGGTTGGTTTGGTGATCATGAAGTTTTTCAGCTGTTCTTTGTCATGGAAGTATCTTATTTCTCCATCCATTTTGAAAGACAGTTTTGCAGGGTACATCAGTCTGGGTTGGAAGTCATTTTCCTTTAGGATCTGAAATACTTCACTCCATGCTCTTCTTAACTTCATTGTTTGTGTTGAGAAGTCTGCTGTGATTCTGATAGGTTTTCCTTTATAGGTGATCTGTCTTTTCTCCCTAACAGCTTTTAATATTCTGTTCTTATGTTGGATTTCAGGGATGGTGCTTATTATATGTCTGGGTGTATTTTTATTTTGGTTATGACCATTTGGAGTTCTATATACTTCACTAATCTGTATGTCAGTTTCCATTCTCATGTTTGGGAAATTTTCAGCTATTACTTCTATAAATAGCCTCTTGATATCATTTGTGTTGTCTTCTTCTTTTTCATTTATTCCTATTAATCTTTTGTTGTTTTTCTTTGCATCATCTTGCAGCTGTTGAATTGTTATTTCCTGATTCCTTGTTATTTTTAGAAGATCTTTCCTTTCCTGTTCACTAGCTGCAATCTTATCTTCGAGGTTTGAAATTCTATCTTCTCTTTCGTTGAGGTGGTTTTGGCACTTTCAATAGATTTTTTATTGCCTGTATATCTCTTTGAATCTGCTTCATGTATTCTGTGTGTTTCTTATACTGTTCATTCAGGACTTTTATCTTTTTGCTTTGTTCCTCTAATTTTTTAGCTGTGTCTTCTTTAGATGCATTCACTATTTCTTTCACTTTTATCATTTCTTCTTTTACCTGGGAGATTATTTCTGATTTGAGTTCTTTCATAGTTTCCCATACTTGCTTCTTTATTTCAGTTGATATCATTTCAGGTGTATGACTAGTATTTTCTTCTATGTACATGGCTCCTGGGCTTTCTTGGGATGGGCTGGAGGTTTGAGATTGCAAGCTTTCCCTGAGCATGTTGGAAATCACCTCCTGCACCTTGGGCTCCTGGGATGCATGCGGCCTTGGCTCCCCTCACAGCATAGGCCTGGCTCCCCTCGGGGCGTGGGCCTGGCTCCCCTGGTTGAATGAAGCTTGCTGGGCATGGTCCACTCAAGCCTGCGAAACCTATGGTGCCTAGTCCAGTGTTCTAGGGGGCTGGGCGGGCACCCAACCGCTGGGAGTGATGGTCCCAAACTCTCCCCGGGGCCAGCACTGGTGAGCTGGAACTCATCTCACAGCACGGGCCTGGACCCCTTGCCAAAAGAAAAATATCTTGAAAATAACAATAGACAATGAAAATTCAACCCAATAGCTACAAGATGAAGCAAAGAAGAATAACAGACTATTGATTGGAATCAGTGAGAAAGCTGGATACAGTGAAAATGCCAAAACTCTTCACAGAAATAATGACAGAAAACTTCTCAAGCATGGATAAAGAATTTGACATACAAATAAATAAGCATATAAAACTCCAAACAGCCATGACCAAAATAAAATACACCAAGACATAATAATCAAGATTCCAGAAATTCAGCACAAAAACAGAATATTAAAAGCTTTAGGAAAAAATAAGAGGCTGGGGATTTAGCTCAGCAGCATAAGCGCCAGCCTTGCAAGCACAAGTTGTGAGTTCAATCCCTGGTACCAAAAAAAAAAAAAAAGAAAAGAAAAGAAAAGAGGTCACCTGTAAAGAAAATCCCATTAGAATAAAGCAGACTTCTAAAGTTGAGAACATGTTGGAGTGAAGTATTTCAAATCATTAAAGAAAACAACTTCCAACCCAGATTGATGTACTCTGAAAAACTATCTTTCAAAATTAATAGAGAAACAAGATACTTCCTTGACAAAGAACAACTGAAGATAGTCATAACCACTAGCCAACCCTAGAAAGAGTATTAAAAGATATTCTAGACAGAGATAAAAATGAACACAATTCCACGAACAACAGCAGAAAGAAACCAGCAGGCAGGGTAACCAATTAAACAGCAGAGGAAAGCAGGGAATTGACAGCAGGAAAAATATCATGGCAAAAGTTAACTAACACATATAAGTTATAAACATCAATATAAATGTACTCAATTTACTCATCTAAAGAAATACATTTAACTCAAAAAGAAATTCATAACCTGAAAGTCAAAGGATAGAAAAGAATCTTCCACGCAACAGGAACCCAGAAAAAAGGAAGGGGTTTCTATTCTGTTTGCACACAATTTGAACTTTAAACCCAAAATGATCAAAGGAGATAAAGAAGGTCACTACATACTTGTTAGGAGAAAACTCGAACAAGAAGAGATAACCATCATAAAAATCTGTGCACCAAATACAGGAGCACCCAACCATATAAAATAATTATCAGACACAAAAAATTACATAAACAATAACACAATTGTAATACCCCATTATCACAAAGAGGTAGATCCACTAACCAAAAAGTCAGCAAAAAATAAATAAATAAATAACAGAACTGAAACAAACCTGTGAACAAATGGACTTAGTAGATGTTTATGGAGTGTTCCACCCAGCAACATCAGAATACACATTCTTCTTAGCTGCACATGGGATATTTTCTAAAACAGTACATATAATAGTCCATGGAGTATGCTTAAGTAAATGCAAAGGAATTGAAATTATACCATGTATGTTATCTTACCATAGTGCATTGAAATTGGAAATTAATGGCAAAAGAAACTGCAAAAACTACATAACCACTTGGAAACTAAATAATACCCTCCTGAACAACAATGGATTGCAGAAGAAATTAAAGAAAAAATTAAACAATATCTACAGTTCAATGAAAATGCAGATACAACATACCTGAACCTGTAGGATGTAGTGAAAGTGATCCTAAGAGAAATATATAGCCACGAATTCTCACATCAGGAAAACAGAAGGACCACAAATAAACAAACTAATGCTGCACCTGAAGTTTCTAGAAAAACAAGAGCAAGTCAAGACCAAGACTCATACAAAGAAGGCAATTATAAAGATCAGAGCAAAAATGAGCACAATAGAGACCAAGAAATCACTATAAAGGATTAATTAGTAGAAGAGTCATTCTTCATTTTGTTGCTGTTGCTTTTGTTTTTGTTTTGGTACTGGAGTCAAACTCAGGACCAAGCAGGCACTTGTGCTGCTGAGCTAAATCCCTGGCCCCAAGAGTTGTTCTTTGAAGGAATAGATAAAAATGATAAGCCCTTAGCCAGCCTTAGCAAAAAAGGAAAGAAAATACTCAAATTCATGTGAGAAGGAATGAAAGGGTAAAATCACTACAGATCCTGTGGAAATTCAGGAGATCATCAATACTACCTTTGAAATTCTTTACTCTCATCGGTTGAAATACAGAAGAAATGGACAAATTCCTAGATACATGTGAATTGCCAAAACTGAATCAAGAAAATATAAAAATTATGAACAACCTATATCATTTAATGAGATTGAAAATGTACTTAAAAATTTACCTACAACATAAAACCCAGGTCCTAATGGATTCACGGCTAAATTTCTACAAGGAAATTTAGAGAAGACTTAATATCAATACTCCTTAAACTCTTTAATGAACTTGAAAGGGAAGCAATAGTTCCTAACTACTCCTGGAGGCAATTATTACTCTGATACCAAAATCAGAGATAGACACAACCAAAAAATAGAGCTATAGGCAAATGACTTCTAGTGTTCGTAGATGCAAAAATTCTCAATCAGGTACCACTTGCAAACAGAATGCAGCAAATCAAGAAGATTGTATACCATGACCAAGTGGGACTCATTCTAGGAATGCAGAGACGATTCAACATGTGCAAATAAATAAATGTAATATATCATATCGACAGAGCCAAAAACAAATTCATATGACTATCTCAATAGATGCAGAAAAAGCTTTTGATAAAGTCCAATTCTCATTCATGATAAAAATCCTACAGAAAATCAGAATAGATGGTCTTTACTTCAATCTATTAAAAGCCATCTATGACAAAGCAACAGCCAACATCATACTAAATGGACAAAAACTGAAAGCTTTCACTTTAAAATCAGGAACAAAACAAGGATGTCTACTATTACCACTTCTATTCAATATAGTTCTGGAAATATCAGCCACAGCAATTAGACAAGACAGAGAAATACAAGAAATAAGGATAAGAAAGGAAGAAGTTAAGCTATCATTATTTGCAGATGACATGATACTCTACATTGAAGACCCCAAAAACTTCACTAAAAGACTCCTAGACTTAATAACCAAATTCAATAGCATAACTAGATAAAAAGTCAAAGCTCAAAAATCAATAGCATTCTTGTATCCAAACAATAAACTCACTGGGAGGGAAATTAGTGAAACCACACCCTTCACCAGAGCATCCAAAAAATGAAATACTTGGGAATCAATCTAACAAAGGAAGGATGTATATATTGAAAATTACAGTACTCAGAAAAAGGAGATCATAGAGGATATCAGAAAATGGAAAGGTATTCCTTGCTCTTCGATAGAAAGAACGAATATAGTGAAAATCTCCAAAAACTGTTACACAGATTTAATGTAGTCCCAATGAAAATACCATTAACATACATCACAGAACTAGAGAAAACTTTGCTGAAATTCACTTGGAAGCACAGGAGGCATAAAATAGCAAAGGCAGTCCTGAGAAACAAAGGCAAGGTAGGAGGCATCACAGTTCTAGACTTGAAATTATACTACAAATTTGCTGTAATACAATCAGCATGGTATGACAAAAAATAAATAAATAAATGAGTAAAACAGAAGTGAGGACCAGTGGAACAAATTAGAAGATGCAGATGCTACTACAAGCACACTCAGCCACCTTACCTTTGACAGAGGCACTGAACATGTTCCTGGAAGAAAGCCCCTTCAATATAAGCTGGCTTTCTACATGCCCAAGACTACAACTAGATGCATGTCTACCACCATGCACTAAAGTAAAAATAGATCAAAGATCTAAATATGAAAACAGAAACACTAAATCTTCTGGAGGAGAAAGCAGGTAAAAATCTTGAAGACATACAGGTAGGCAGAGACTTCATGAAGAAAACCCAAACAGCAAGGGAAACACTTCAAAGAATCAATTGCTGGAATTTCTCCTTATTAAAAAGCTTTTTCACATCAAAGAAATCACCAACAGAGTGAAAAGACAACCCTCAGAGTGGGAAAATATTTGAGTCATCTTTCCCGTAAAATAAAGGACTTACATGTAGAAAATATACAGAATTAAAACAAAATCAAATGCCCCAAATTCAAAAATCCAATCCAAAAATGGTCAGTTGAGATGAACATTGAATACAAATAGCAAGTAAATATGTGAAAAAAATGTTCAACATCACTGGTCTTTTGAGAGATATAAATTAAAACAACACTGAGATTCCACCTCACCCTGGAAAGAATGGCCATCATCAAGAAATTAACCAAGAACAAATGCTGGGGATGCTAAGAGGAAGAAGGAATCCTTAGGCACTGTTGTCGGGAATGAAGACTGGTGGAACAACTATGGAAATCAGTGTGGAGAGTCTTCAAAAACCTTGGATTAGATGTCCCTTTGACCCATCTATTCCCCTCCTGGGTATTTTCCCAGAAGAATTAAAAACATCATACCACAGCAGTATATGTTTACTCTTGTTTACAGCAACACAAGTTGCAATAGCTAAATCTTGAAAAGAACCCAAATGCCCATCAACCCAAGGAACAGATAAAAAAGGTGGGATTTTTATACAATGGAGTACTACTCAGCTATAAAGGAGGATAAACTTAAAACATTTGTAGGAAAATGGATGCAACTTGAGATCATACTCATAAGTGAAATAAATCAGACTCAAATGTATAAACATAGCATTATCTCCCTAACATGAGAAGCTGAAAGAGTAAATAAGACCCAAACCATGCAGTAGATATTGTGAAATGGAAAGAAACTGTTCAAAAGGAAAGTGAAATTGGGATGGGGGAAAGGAGAAAATAAGGAAGGGAAAAGGAAATATATACAAAACAGTTAAGATAGTTATACTACTAATTGCTAGTAGTTCATTGAAAAGAAAGGTTTATGCCTATATTGTTTAATCAGTTTTTCATGCCTATGTCTTGTAATGTGAACAATTACTTACAAGATAACAATATGCAATGTACTAACCATCGTTACTCTCCTACAATCTTGTTTTAAAATTCTGTACCATGGTTTCACTGCTTTTTCTTTAAAATAAAAAAATGTGGGATCTATTTGTGAAACTTCAATCAAAGCAAGCGGGGATTCAAGTCAGGTCTATATTCACAAGATTAGAAGTGTGGCACAACTGAGCAATGGAGACAGAAATCCTGTTAAATGACTTATGTGTGTGCAGTTGAGACTAACAAAAAGATAACACCAAGGAGAACTCACAATTAGGCACAGGATTTAGGGAAGGTTGATTACTAGAATGCCCTGTTTGCCTCCTTACCTGAAGGATTAAGGGAGGATTATACTCTTCACATTTCCAATCTCATCAAAAAGCACAGGACAAGTTTCAAACCAAGGGCTCAGTAAATATGTGTTGGATGGAGGAACATGGACCTATCCACTTAATGAAGATTGGCTGATGAATAGAGCAAGACTGAGCCTATGGAATTAGATCCAACAGTTGGGAGAAGCGGAAAGAGAGGGAATGACATAATCAGCATCAGAGGTTATATAATCTGTCTTTAGCAGATTGTAGGATGAAGAAAACACAAGGTAGAAAGAAAGAATGAGAAAGCTTAAAGCATTATAGCTCCTTCTGTGTTGGCTCTTGCTCATTAAGTTTCATTGTCAGGTTCGTAATACATCAATAGGTATTCCATGTTTAAGTTTAAGAATTTATTATCTGCTCAAAGAAATATAAATTTAAACTAGCCTTATCATTGTTTCTCTGTATTTCTTAATTGGTTATATTGATTTTTTTCTGTCTGGGAAATATATCAGAATCTATGCATGATTACCATGAAGAAGTTTTGTTCCTGTTAAAGAACTGGTAGAATTCTTGGAATAGTTAACACTCCATTGAGCTCAGATTCTTATTGTTATGGCTCATGAGGGCTAAGGGAAGAGTGCTCAGGGGACAAATTCTAACTATAATTCTATTCATAAAATCAGGAGATAATATTACAGAATTTTTCCAATGCAAAGTAACTTTCCCCAGATCAGAACTTCCAGAAGTCTGGTCATCTAGCCACTACTAGGACACTTCCAAGGGTGAGCAGCACATTTGTTCACCAACCAATAAGCTTTGCTATTGGACAACAGTCTAAGAATCTGACATAGTAGGTCTAGAATGAGACCCAAGAATCTGTACTGTAATGTTAATGATGCTATGCAATCAAGTTATGGTAATGTTTGATCATATTCCGAAATCACTGTTTCCAATTAAAACGTTTCAGCCACACAGCCTATAGATAGAAAACAACAACCTCTACAGAACCAGAATCTTCAGGGGAGGACAAAGAATAGAAGGGCTATTAGGCTGGTGCTCTGAATTCAAGAAATCCTCAAATGTATGCAACTGTCTCATGATGGGGTCAGACCTGGTAATTAGTTCTAGTTATTATAGCGTTTCAGTCTCTAAAAGCTATTATAAAGTTAGAAAAATAGACCTAGAGTAAGGGATATAAATTTCACAAGTGGTCCAGGCATCATTGTGTGGAAACTGAATAGGGAAAACCAGTAAAACAAGAGCTGCCGTAGAGCTCCAAGCCTGCTCGCTAGAGTATTTCCCAACCCCACTGTGCCTACCCTGGTACAGACCACCTCTGTGCTCATGGGTTGCAAACGATTGCTTGACAATTATTGGTACAAATGTTTTCTTGATGGTCAACATCTCTCTTCTTCTGGAGCTGTCAAAATGGTCCATATGTTCACCAACCTCTGGAAAGCTACAGGTACAATTTATGGCAAGACAGAAAGTAATTTCCTACCATCTCACTATGAGCACACAAAGCCAAGTGGGACTTTCAAAGCATTACTTTTCCCTGAAGTTGGTTTTATTAATTTCATTCCCTGAAAGACTTTATGGAGATCTTCTCTCTGTGGTGTCTCTTTTGCCTTCAGGATCAACATGTCTTGGATTTTCCCTGTATAAATGGATGAGATTCCTTACTGTAATGGGAGTACATGTATGTGTTCCAGAATCTTCAGAATGGAACAATCCTAATGCCATATTTGAATCATTTTTCATGGCATATTTTTGAAGAGTTACTAAAATTTTTTTAAAAATTGACTTTGAGGCTGGGAAGATAGCTCAGTAGACGAGTACTTGCCTAGCACATACAAGGCCATGGGTTTGATCCCCAGCACCACACACAAACACACACACATACACACACTCCCCAAAACTATTTTACCAAGACCTTCAAAAATCCCTATTTCCATCAGGGAAAAGTTAAGGAAGGAATGAAAAGAATGAGAGAAATAAAAGTTTCAGTTCCTACATACCCAGTCCAGATGAAATCTGACTGAACAGTTAAGGGGATTGTCACTTGTTTTCTCTGGACTCTTACACTGTATTTCATTGTTTCTAGGATATACTTCTTTCCTCCTGTAATTTTAAGGTCTCTGAAACTGGAAGATTGCTTGCAATCAATGATGTGTCTTCCTTATTTGGCAGAGTTTTTTTTTTCTTATTTGTATATAACATAGTGATACATTTCCAATAAGACTTAAAGTCAGTGAAATCCAATAATTTGAACTTACTTTTCTTCTTTACCAAGTAGCTCATCTCAGTGACCACAGGAACACAGCCTTAGGCATAACTCTTTAAGTGACCAGGCATTGGCTACTAACAGGTGATAGATTTTGTACATGCCTCACTGAAAGAAAGATACAGTACCTTTAAAACCTATTAATCTAATTACCCTGTTTTATTTATTTATTTAAAATTTTTTTTCTTCTTTATTAGTACACATTTGCAGTACATAATGATTACATTCTTTATGGCAAGTTGCTGCATGTACATAGTACATCTTAACTCTTTTTTATCCCCTCCCTTTCTGCCCTCAATCTCTTGATTTCTTTCCCTTCTGAAAAACCTCCATTATCTAGCTTTTATATTGTTCTTCACTTATTATATAAAAGAAGCCATGTGATATTTAAGCTTGTGTGTCTGATTTATGTCACTTAATATTATGGCCTCAAGATGCACCCATTTTCCTACAGATGATTCAAGTTTATCTTTCTATATGGCAGAGTAGTACTTTGTCTTATATAAATGTCATATTTTCTTTATAAATTCATCTGTAGTTTCCCAAACAGGCTGCTTCCAAGATTTAGCTATTATAAGTTGTGCTGCCATATACATAAGTAAACATGTAACACTGAGGTATGGTTATCTTTAACTCTTTGGGGGAGATTCATAGGAGGGGAATACAGTAGGTGGGTCAAATGGAATGTCTATTTTTAGTTTTTCAAGGAATCTCCATATTGATTTCCATACAGGTTTTACTAGTTTATGTTACCACCAATGGTGTGGAAGGGTTCCTTTTATCCTGAAGCTTCACCAACATTTGTTATTTGATTTCTTGATGATAGCCATTATTTCTGGAGTAAGATAGAATCTCAGTGTTGTTTTAATTTGTGTTTTTCTAATGGCCAATGATGATGAATGTTTCTTCATGTTTTTATTAGCCATTTGTACTTCTTCTAAGAAGATTCTATTTATTTCACTTGCCCATGTTTTGATTGATCTTTCAGTTTAGAGGTTTGGTGGGGTTTTTTGTTTTGTTTTGTTCCTTATGTATTCTAGATATTAGTCCTCTGTCCAAGGAATGACCCCCCTATTAAGGGTAGTTTGTTAACTCAATCTGTAACTTTAAGCTGAATACCTACTATGAACTAATTATAGTTTCTAAATGTAAGTATATATAAGAGTCTCCCCTCATTCATTAAGCACACATTCCAACATGATCTTCAGATGCAGGCAGCACCAAACTCTAAAAATACTCTGTATTTTCCTATACATACGTATATGTGATTTAGTTTGATTTATAAATTAGTCTGAGTAACAAATTAACAAGAATAACTAGTAATAAAACAATTATAATAATATACTGTAATAAGAATTGTATGAAATATGATTTTTTAATTTGTGAAATTTTCTATTAAATCTTTATGGATTGCAGATGGGTAAATAAAATCCCAAAAGTGAAACCAAGGATAAAGGAGGTTACTGTAAATTCCCTGGGAAGATGGCTGATCAATAAGTAGCAAGGTAAAGAACCTCTCTGAGAGAAACAGCTCAAATGCTAGAATTTAACACCATGGAGAAGACCAGATGAAAGAAGAGGGATTCTCATGACCCAGGAAGAAATTAAGGGGGAAAAAAAAGAAAAGAAAAACATGGACGGGAAGGTTGAGCCAGACGTGCTCTCACCAGAGCTGGTCCCACACTGTGATAGGTGCCCTAGAGTTAGATGACTTGCAGTTGTGCTGAAATCGGGAGTTGATGAGCCCAAGGACCTCAGAGGGAGGACATGATGCAATGGAGAACAGAGCCAGCATGAAGATCTGCACTGGCCCACAGTGAGTGCTCAGAATTTGGTCCTCCCATGGGAGAGTGTGACTGGCTGGGCAACATCTTGGAATTGGGTAGGACGGGCCTGAACCTGGAACTGTAGTGGCTTCTGTTGGCTGCTCCTAGCACAGAGCAGATTGGTGGAAACAGCTTAGACTGGGTACTGCCCCTGGGTGGGACCCAATAATCAGGGACAAAGTTGCTTGTCAT
Source organism: Hydrochoerus hydrochaeris (assembly GCA_004027455.1). NCBI lineage: Eukaryota > Metazoa > Chordata > Mammalia > Rodentia > Hydrochaeridae > Hydrochoerus > Hydrochoerus hydrochaeris. The sequence continues at coordinate 38,055 of PVLA01011325.1, forward strand.
ACTGTTCCTAACCAGTTCCATCCACGGGGCACACACTAACATGGTGAAGACCCCCACTGGTTGACTGGCTCAGAGGGGAGAGGCCAGCCTGCACTGCCCCTGACTGTACCTCAGTGATCAACAGCAAACTGGAGAGGGCAGCAATCCCAAGCCAACATGCTTCAGAGAAATCATAACCAATACAGAAAGGGCCTGGGACTTCCACTGTACACTTGTCTGGAAGAAACCAGAAACATGACAAGAGAAAGAAACAAAAAAAAGTCTCCAGCCACCAACCCAGGGAATATGGGTCCAGAAGAGGTAAACACAGAAGAGATCCAGAGCAGCAAACATGCAATATTGGAAATAGCATTAGCTGACATAAAGAAATATCTTCGTGACATTATAGACCAACTCAAAACAGAAATACTAATAATTATATCTTAAAGCAAAATATAAGAATATTAATGAAAGAAATGCTAAGTACCTCTCAAAAAGACACAGATGGAAGAATGGAGGAAGACAGAAAAATGAGGGAAACCTTCGATGAAGAATATAAAAAAAAATCTAGAATACATGAAACATATTCAAAGAGATTACCAGGAAGTTAAAATCTCCATTGAAAGCTGGCAAAACTTCTTGAAAGAAACTAAGGATAGACTATCAAAACTTGAAGACAGGTTTGAAATGAGTGATTGAGAAAGGAAAGATCGCTTTAAAATAACAAGGAACCAGGAAGTAACAATACAAAGGCTAGAAGATGACAAGAGGATCTATAACTTAAGAATAAAAAATGTGAGTGAAGAAACAGGGGTAAACACAAAGGAAATACAAAGACTATTCACAGAAATAATTAAGGAAAACTTCCCACGCATAGGAAAAGGAAATGATATTCAGATGTATGAGGCCTACAGAACTCCAGCCAGCTACAACCAGAACAGAGATACACCCAGATATATAATAATCAAGACCCCAGAAATTAATCACAAGAACAGAATATTAACAGATGTCAGAGAAAAGAAACAGATCACCTATAAAGGAAAACCCATCAAAATCACAACAGACTTCTCAACACAAACCATCAAATCAGGAAGAACTTGGAGAGAAGTATTCCAAGCCCTGAAAGAAAATAACCCCCAACCCAGATTGATGTACCTTGAAAAACTATCTCTCAAAATTAATGGAAAAACAAGATGTTTCCATGACAAAGAGGAACTGGGAGAGTTTGTGACCACCAATCCAACCCTACAAAAAGTACTGAAGGACATTCTAGAGAGTGAAAAAAAACCCCACCAGGATTTCAGGAACAGTGGCAGAGAGCCCTCAATGAATGGGGCAGACAGTGGAATGAAGGGGAAAAGCAGACAACCAATGGCAGAAAAATAGCATAGAAGAAATGAGACAGAAGGATGGCTATAATCTCTGACATAGATGGCCTTGATACACTAACAAAAAGAAACACAGAATAGATCAGGAGATAGAGTCCATTGAGATACTCTGTATAGGAAATATAATCAACCAGGAAAAGGGTTTATGGACTGAAAGTCAAAGATGAAAAAATAATGCTCTATGTGACAGGGAACCAGAGAGAAATAGGGGCAGCTCATCTGGCAGCTGCAGATAGGTTGGAAAGACATGACACTTTTGAGCAGTGGAGAACTACTCAGCTATAACAAAGGAAAACCTTGAGGCTTTTGTAGGTAAAGGAATACAACTTAAGATCAAGCTCAGGGGTAAAAAGGTTCAGAACCACTTAGGTGAATAGTGGGTTACCCCTCTAATCTATAAACTAAAGGAGTTAGTGGGATCCAAAATGTACTCTGCACCCTGTGAAAGTGAAAGGGGAGGACTTGTCTAAAAAAGGAAGGCAGAGGACATTGTTAATAGTGTATCATGATTTAAAAACCACATTATTCTCATCATTCTGTTTAGTTTGATTATATTCTGTTCCGGTCTGTCTACTCGTACCACATTTGAGGGCACAGACAGCTATTCCAAAAATAGCAGGATATGCTACACAACCATCCTTAATTTCCTATTAACTTGATCTGAAGCCCTGTATTACTTACACTGTCTTATTATGACTGATCTTAATTGAATCTGGCTTTTCAGATTGCTGTCTTGTCTTGACTGATTTTATTCAAATCTGTTATGTTTGATAGTATCAAATCTGAGAGTATAGGCAACTACTCTGAAGACTAGGATACCCATTCTGGTTTGACTATTACCTGCTTTTGAAGTCCTATACTGTCTCCAATGTTTTGTTTTTATTGATATTGTTATGTACTGCTAAGTTCAATTTTACTATGCCTGATGATATAGACAATTCTATTGAAGATAACAAGAGACATCATAGTAACCATTGTAGATCACCTTATATTGTGGTTTTAATCTTGTGCTATGTCCATCCTTTTGTGGGGCTTTTTTTTATTTTATTTTGTTTTGTTTTGTTTTGTTTTTGGTACCAGGGATTGAATTCATGGCCTCACACATGCCAAGCAGACGCTTGTGCCCCTGAGCTAAATCCCCAGCTCCGATCCTTTTGTTTTGAATGACCCTATTGTGTTTTCTTTCTCATTTGGTTTTATTCTTTTCAAAATAAAATTTTTTAAAAAGGAGGGTATTGTAATTTTAATATTATGCTACATTTTACTGACTATAAACAAAATATTTATGGAGACATTTTGCATTCTTTTTCATACCTGGTCATCAAACTGCAGTGTGTATTTTTAGGAATACCACACCTTTACCAGAACTAGCCACATTTCAAACACCAAGAACTCCCCTTTGGCTAGTAACCACTATTTAGAGAAGCATAGTTCCAGGAAGTAGAGACAAATAATACAGAAGTAAACAAATAGGATCCCTTTAGTTAGGGATAGCAATGAGGCAAATAAAATAAGATCATTCGATCAAGAGTGACTGAGTGAGAATTATGATAAAGCCTTTTCACTTTATTTTATTACATTTTAATACATTTTATTGTTGTAATTACCCTTGATGTGAGATTTACTCTTACCCTATGTATTGTAAATATAAGACAAATTGTTATCGACTGTAGGTCCAGTGTTGTACAGTGGATCCCTAGAAATTATTCATCCTGCTTAACTGAAACTTTGTGCCTATTGATTAATAACTCACTTCCCCTTCCTGCCAGCCCCTGACATCCACCATCTAACCCTCTGAGGCTGTGAATTTGACTATATTGGGTATCCCATATAAGTAGGATTGTACAGTATTAGTCTGTGACTGACTTGTTTCACTCAGCATCATGTACTTTGCTCTCATCTACGCTGTCCCATTTTTCAGGGTTTGCTTCTCTTATAAGGCTGAATAATAACAGTCCTTTCAAGAAGCTCATATTGAGATAAGATCTAGCAAATGAGCAATATCCTACCGTGCTAGTGTGAAATAGAGGTGGGTTCCAGGTAGCCAGAATAGTGAGAGCAAAGGTCCTGGGGTAGAAATGTATTTGGAGCACAATGAAGGTGGATGTCACTTTGGCAAGGGGGAAGGGAGGAGGGTGGAAGTAGAACGGAATGAACAGTGAAACAGGTAGCAGATGGTGAAAACGCTTGCAGGGATGATAAAGAATTGGGAAATGGTGATGTTTTATATGCCTTTTTAAATACGAAGTCACAATTTCTCATGACAACTGCATTCCTCTTTAAAGTACATCCACTTGTTTAACAATGAAAGTGTGAAATTTACCAGGGATTTGTCTTTGTCTGTTTTCTGTTACTATAACAAAATACCTGAGTAGATTATAACAAGGAGAAATTACACAGTTCACAACCCTGGAGGCTAGAAAGCCCAAACACATGTTATTAGCACTTTCTTGTCATCTGGTTGGCATGAACATCGTACTAGCATCTTCTCACTACACCGTAACATAGTGGAGAGTACTGCATGGTGGAATAGAGCAAGAATGTGAACTCAGGGTTCTTTCCTACTTATAAAGCCTCTCATGCCATCAGGGGGACTCCATCCTTATCTAATCCTAATTAAGTCTCCATTTCTTAATACCACTAACATGTAGATTTGTTGAGTAAATTTGCAATGCATGAACTTTAAGGGTGCACAAACCACAGCAGGACATGTGTCTAGAATTTTAGTGTAAGATCTTCAAAAACCATCCATCTTCCTCTGCTGCAAGTTGGGACATCAGCTTTTGGCATTTTTCCTCTTTTTCATGATATTTTAAAGATTTCCTGAGATCCTGCCTGCAAGTTGCCCCAGTGCTTGAAGGCGTCATCCCAAAAGGCCTGGAGGCATAATTAGATTTTGGGTGAACAAAGTCTTTTTTCTACATTGCTCTATGTCTTCACTTTCATTTCTTTTTTTCTACCATTTGTAGTATTCTTTTCAGCTTAAAAAAATCACTGAATGGTGAAAGCAGAAGTACAATAGCAATTGAATTAATTCCACTTTCTACCATCCCTTAAAATTATATCATTTTCTCTAACTTCTCTTTTCTTCTCTGAACACACAAATCTTGGGTTTTTTTTTTTTTTAAATAAGCTTCAACTCTTATGGGATACTGGTTTCTAAGCATCATTGTTTATATTAGCCTTGTCTTTTGCATTTTGGATGATGGATGGTGGTAATCACCTTCCTCCCAGGTTTCCAGACATTGAGGCAGCATCGACTCAGGTTACCTTCGGTCCAGCATTGGGCCAGTCTTTGTGGTAGGCAGGGCTCTCCATTGAGTATTACAGAAATGCAGCTCAGTTGATTTAAACCAAGAGCAAGCTCACTGCTCTGGGAACAGTGGATTGGGAAGTTTCCTGATCTAAGACACAGTAGAATCTAAGTTTTAAAGATGTTAACAAAATCCCACCTCTGTCTTCTTACTTTGTTTTTGCCATTTGTTTTCATCCTTGAAAGGTTCTCCAGTTTCATCCTGCCAGCCAGGAAAGAAAAAAAAGTGTCTCTCTCTTAACAGCATTGGCCAAGTCTCAGATATGGTTTCCATTGGTCACCATTAGGGCCCAAGTCCACTCCACACCAGTCCTTAGGGGGATGCGGTCTTCTTATTGGCTAAATTTGGGGTGTATGCTTTATGCAGGCCACATGGTCTGTGAATGTTAAAGATGATTTCTCATAGAAAGATCAATCAGAGTTCTGCAACAAGCAAAAAGGAAAATGAACAGGAAGATGCAAAATACCCAAATGATTCCCACTGTCCTGTTGCTCCTTCCCTTTACCCTCACTTGTATTTGCTAAGCCTTTACTTTATCTGAGTTACCTACAATCTTTTGCCTAAGTTGTTGAAAAGTCATTTAACTAGTCTTCCAGCTTCCACATTCTTCAGCACAATTCACATGACATTGTTTATGTGAAAAACTATGTGAGTGCTCTGTGCAGCACAATGCAATTGACCCTCTCCCCAACTCCACTACCTGCCCAATGATGCTCTTCAAAGAGTCTTCCAAAGTGCTATAGAGTTCTGGATGTGTCACTATCTGTAGAAGTGTCACGAGACCCCAAAAAAGAGACCAGAAAAATCATTAACCAGAGGAGGTAAAGAAACAACTTGATTAAAAGATGGGAGCTGAATTTGATGAAACAATAAAAATGAATCGCTACCTCTTATGAGAATAACCAATGTAAGGAACACAAAGCAGTGCCAGCAATTCTCCCTAAATGTACAGAATTTACAATATAACAACATGGCAGAGAGGATCCATATGAGGATCCACAGGAGATGCCATATGAGATATTCCACATAGCTCATTGATAACTTGCAACTAGAACCATGAGAGACAACATTGTGGTGGAAGTGGCATTTGAACTGGCCCTTAAGAAATAGGTAGAATTTTACTGGCTGAGAGGAGGCGAGGGGGAAAGCAAGGCTGGCGAAGAGAACAGCTCAGGAAACCTATGGAAAGGTCAGAAAATAATGCATAGCTCCCAAAGGTTGCCTGGGGACAGAGAGTGGGACCAAGTTTAGGCCAGATTGTTCAGGGTTTTGAATTGGATTTTGAAGATGCTGAAATGTGTCAGGTTACTGTAAAAGATTTATCATCCCAAGGACAAGCAGGCATCTGTCTGGTGATCTGAGGGCTATTTGCCCTTTATCTATTTTCAAGAGAGAAAGACCTGAGCTCTTGGAATCTCCTGACCTTTTCATGGGAGAATGAGCCTGTCACCTCAGCAACTATGACTGGTGTCCCAGAACACAGCTTAGCGCAGGGCCCTGGCCCCATCCTCACCCCCTGCCAGGATGCGCTCATTTGGGATTCTTTGGTGTAACTGAGGTAGCCCTAGAGCAGCATTGGACAGGGTGGCAGCAAGAGACAGTGTGGGCCTTATTTGCATGCTCAGTGCGTGGTATAATTTCCCAGCTGTCCTGAAAGGTCAGCCAGGGGATCTTGTTTGTGAAACCAGAAAAAAAGCATAAGTTACTGACTATTTCTTTCTCAATTCTTTCTCCCTTAGACTCTGGGACTGGAAGTTGGATTACACTTCTTGCCAGGAGCTTGCTTCCTTGTAACTGACTGCCTCTCTTTCTTCCCCTCTAAAAGGGAAGGGATAATTTTCTTGGCTGTATGTTTGATAGTTTGTGAAAGGCCTTCAATTCTTTTTTTTTTATTTAAAGAGAAAAAAAAAGCAAAACAGAAAAAGGGGTAGAAACAATACAGAATTTCAGAAAAAAAAAAGGCAGTATGAAATCACTAGTTGATAAATTACTTATTGTCTTCTTAGACCTAGTTGTTAAAGTTACAAAATTAAAGCATACAAAGTGGACATTCAAACAGTGAGACTGCAAAGAAGTTCAATGATCCAATAACAACTTAGCAACATGGTTATCAATCCCACACACTTAAACATACATGTAGCCATATCCTCTAGAGCACTTTCTTTTCTTCTTTTTACTTTTAAAGTCCATTATCTGCTTAGTTATATCCTGTTTCAGGTTGCTCAGTACCTTACTGACTTAGGCCTTCAATTCTTCACTGGCAGAGAGAGGCAGGTTCAGTGCAACTTGCACAACATGACAAATGTATGTCAGGACTTTGCCCCTAGGTGCCCTGGGAAACACACCCCAGCAGAGGGATCCAGGGTCCCCTCCAGGGTCCTTGTATTGAGGAAGCAAGGGGTGGCAGAGTCAGAAGCATTTATGTGAAGTAGCAAACATGATCAATTTGAGTGACTTTCCATTCCCTGATGGGGCTAGACCATTGGAAAGAGGTCACATATGCCTCCTCCCTGACTCAGACCAGCTTAGAAAATACTGGGTGATGAACAGACGCCAAATGACACACAGGGAGGATTTGTTTCTGGAAGACGTTGTTCTTCTTCTTGGATGCCATTCAACAAGATCCTGCCCCCTTTCTCCTTCTTTTGTTGCCAGTGTGGCATTAGAAGTTGAGCTCCACTGTAGCACCATGACCAGGACTTTGATCCAACTCAGCAGAAGGAGACACTGGTACATTGGTTGGAAATATTCTTAAGCTTCAGTTGGAACACACTAGAGAATTTTCTTGCACACACACACACAGAGAGAGAGCTCTTCATTAAAAGAAAGTGTCCTTTGTAAGTCAGAAAAGCATCTGCTAAAGGGCTGCAAATGTGGTTCAGTGGTAGAGAGACCTTGGGATCAATCACCAGCACTCTGCATAAGGACACAGAGACTCTGTTAGAATTAGACGACCCAGGTAAAATTTCCAACTCTCCGTCTCTTGTCGTGAGCTGGGACAGTTACATTCAGAACGTCAGTTGCCACAACTGTTAAACAGATCACTGTTAGCCTTTACCTCACAGTGCATTGGAAGCAGTAGACAAGATAATGTACAGGGTCTAGCATGGAGCTTGTTGCATTATCATGCACTCAATAAGGGGTGGCCAGGTTATTATTAAGGTGATGGTTTTGCCATGGTTGCTTGGCAGCAATTAATTGAAAGGGGGAGAATGGTCCAGAAGTAGAACCCCAAATGCTCCCAACCACTGTTGCTCCCACAAATATCCCAGGCAGCTGTCACAAAATGGCATTTACGTGGGGCTAACTTAACACAATATTCATTTTAGGATGCGACTGGGTCATCCCCAGTTTCAGTGACTTCTCGCTCATGACTGGCACACTGCCTCGCAGAGATGGTCTTCTCCGTGACTTCCAGATTGAACTCAGGAGGGTGGCTGAGGTCAGCAATCCAAGGGCTGTTAATTTTACACATATCCCACATTAACCCACACTTTAAATGTCCTCATTAGTTTTTCTGCTGATACTCAGCTTTGAAATTACTGCTCTGGCTGTACAGCTTCTGCAGACATGGGCTGTCATTATTTTTAGGGGGAACATCCCTGCTCACCCATAAATCTAAGACAGCTGCTATTTGGGCTTTTTCTGTGGGTCACTTATCCTGTTAGATTGGAGAGATGATGTGTCAGAAACTTCCACGTTGGTGTTCTGCTGGGACCATGGTGAACAGGACAACTCAACTGCGTGAACGCAGGAAGAGAGCTGCTACGTCGGCGAAAGGGGCCAGGTGCTACAGTGGACCACAAACTTGAGAGAGGTCAGCAGAAGGACTCAGTTCAAAGGCCCAGCACTGAGTATGTTGAGGGTGTGTGCACCTGCCTCTCATGCTCAGCCCGGTTAGCTCTCCAAACAAGAGACTTGGCAAAGGACAGACTCGGCACATTTTATAAAACATCAGAGGAGAATTATTAGAGGCCAGCCCTGGGTATATCTCAACAGCTCCTTTTAGCTCTGAGTACCAGAATGTTACATTGTAAAATCTGCTCTTTCTGAGACAACTCAGAGCCTTTATTTCTTAGTTTCTTAACAATAAAAATTATCTCATACGTTTTGATTGTCGAAGCTGTGCATGGTATTGTGTTGGTCCCCCTGGGGCAAAATGCATGTGTGAGGCCCCAAGGCTCTTTGCACACCCCTTTATCAGTGACTGGAGGAGGGCCTCAGTGGGGCTGGTGGTTAGAATTTGCTCTCACAGCCTCCTCTGGCTTCTGCTCTAGCAGCTATGGCTAGACAGCCTGAAAAATGCTTCCCTCTCTTTCTCCTTTGGACTGAGTTTGCAGGTCATTCTGAAATTCCACAATTTCTCTACAGCCAGAATCCATAAAAAGGAACTCTGGTTAGTCATAAGCCTCCATTCTGACAGAGAGCTGTGCAAATTCTGTGTATGTACGTCTCATGAGCAAACAAATAATGGTAAACCTCAGTGGTGGTGACTTTCAGTCGGTAACCACCTATCCTGTAGTTCACAACCAAGGCTCATCAAGCATGCACAGGCATTTTGTTAAGATGGTTTCCCAAACAGTTGCCATTTAGCACAGCCTCCCTATAGAGTTGTAAACTCCAAGAGCCCAGGTCTCCTCATCACAATAGACTCAGCATGGATTCCAGCACCCAGTGAGTATTTGTGAATGAAGCAATTGTAGCTACACAGAAACATGCCCTGAATTAAGAACTTTGAGTTGAATCATCCTCTTGTGGTTGTTTGTGTTTAACAATGAAAAAAAAAAAGTATATATTATACATAACCAAACAAAGAAAGAAAACAAGCTACAGAACATTATGTGCTTAAAATTCCAGTTTTGCAAGAGACAGAAACCCAGACAGAGGAAGATGTCAAGAGAGACAGCAAGAGATAAGGGGACCTCCAAAGAGCTGGGAGAGATGGAAAAAGCCAACTCTAAATATTAATAGGGCTTATAGTAGGGTGGTAATATAGTATTTTCTCTGTCTCTTTGTGTTTTTCAAAAAGTTTATAGTGCACACATATTAGAAACACTTTTATTAAGTTATTAACAGGTCCCAAATACATTGAAACTTGTGTCTTATTATAGTAATTTGGCAAACCAAATATCACATTAGGCGCAGAGCTGCAGTCACCTCATTTATGCACTCTCCTTTCCTCTGAGGGCTGTAATTTGTATTGGTGATAGAGGGGAAAGAATAACTTACCAAAGTTTTAGTAATCCGGAGGCTGAATTTTCTCCAAGCAAGCAGATCTCTTTGGGGGAATTAGGGAACAATCGTACTGAATGAAGAGGTGAGCTAAGGTCAGCATTAAATAGATGTGTTGCTTTTTCCAGAGTTGGCTGAAAAGATCAAGTGACTTTCTCTAGTGAGAAGTTACAATTTGATGATTAACAGAATTTCCTCACAGCTTTGCAGGCTTCAATTCTTATTCTCCCAAGGGTTGGCCTCATTGCTTTCTCTCCTCTCCAGGGAACAGCAGTCAGAATTGCAATTCCCAGGGAGAAATAGCAATCACAATTTACTGGTGAGATTCAGTATTTACGGTGGTTGGGGTGGGTAGAGGGAGATTGGAGACTGAAGAGGGAAAAGTCACTGACAGCTGCTCCAGAGGAGGTTTGTAATCTAGATGACACTTCTTGTACTGCTTGAAAATTCCCCACCCACCCCTCAGTGATCATTAGATTTTGCAGCTATTCTGAAATCATATGAGAAAATGTATGTAATTTCTTTCATTAAAGATGCCCTAGTTTCAAGGCATTTCTGCCTTAAGCTCATTGTTTCAGTGTAATAATCATCTAATTACATATGCTTTTGAATACTATCTTGCTCTTGGTATATACTGTCTTATTTATTCAGTTGTTCTTTATGTAGTTTTGCATTATTGTCTATCTCACTGCCTGTTGCAATAGGGTGCAAACACTCTTTTGAGCTACAGTGAGGCATAGATTTATTCATTACATTTTTTAGGGTAAGGTAAATGCTAAACTGCTACAAAAGAGTGTAGATTGGTACAACCATTATGGAAATCAGCATGGAGATTTCTCAAAAAACCGGGATTAGAAGTCCCATTTGACCCAAATATTCCCCTGCTGAGTATCATCCCAGAAGAATTAAAAACATCATACCACAGCAATATATGTGCACACCCATGTTTATAGCAGCACCATTTATAATAGCTAGATCTTGGAAACAGCCCACTTGCTCATCAACCAAGGAACAGATAAAAAAGATGTGGTGTTTTTATGCAATGAAGTACTACTCAGTCATAAAGAAGGAAAAACTTGAGAATTTTATAGGTAAATAGATACAACTTAAGACCATACTCATAAGTAAAACAAATCAGACTCAAATGCATAAACATAGTATTATCTCCCTAATGTAAGAAGCCGAAAGAGTAAATAAGACCCAAAATGTACAATAGATATTGTGAAATGGAAAGAAGCTGCTCAAAAGGGAAGAGAAATTGGGATGGGGGAAAGGAGAAAAGAAGGAAGAGAAACAAACCAATATATAAGATAGTTATACTAATATATAAGATAGTTGTATTACTAATTTTTCTTAATTCATTGAAAAGAAAGTTTTGTGCTAATATTGTTTGGACAATTAAATGCCTATATCTTGTACTATGAGTAACTAATTTTTTATTTTAAATAGAAAAACAGAAAAAAAAAGAATAGAAATGATACAGAATTTCAAAAAAGAAAAAAGTAGGGAACTAACACTAGTTAATGTAGTGCATATTGTTATCTCAGAACTAGTTGTTTAGATTACAAAATCTAGATGCAGCAGTACTCAATGAAACAATGACAGCATAAACTGTTCTTTTTGATGAACTAAGACAGATTAGTAGTATAGTTATCTGTCTAGCATACATATACATACATATATGTGTATATGTTTACCAACATACATATATATGATCTTTTCCTTTCTTCATTTTTTTCCTTTCCCCTATCCCAGTAGTTCTGTCTTTTTGAGCACTATTTTCCCTTTCATTATTACAATATCTATTGTATATTTTGGATCTTATTAATCTTGCAGATTGTTTTATTATTTTTATACTAGGTAAACAATATGACATTTATAAATGTGAGTATGATTTTTTTCACTTATGAGTATGGTCTCAAGTTGCCTCCATTTAGCTATAAAAGCCTCAAGATTATCCTTTTTATAGCTGAGTAATACTCTGTGATATAAAAATACCACATTTTTTTAATCCATTCTGTGGATAATGGGCATTTTGGTTGTTTCCAAGATTTAGTTATTACAAATTGTGCCGCTATAAAAATGGGTGCACATATATTTCTGTGGCATAACATTTTCAATTTTTCTGGGAAAATACCCAGAAGGGGAATAGCTGGATTAAATAGGTCTTCTAATCCTAGTTTTCTGAGAAATCCCCACACTGATTTCCACAGTGGTTGCACCTGTCTACATTCCCATAAGCAGTGGAGAAGTGGTCCTTTTTCTCCACAACTCTGCCAACATTTGATATTGGTTGATTTTTTGATGGCAGCCATTCTTTCTGGAGTGAGATGGAACATCAATTTTTTTTTTAATTTGTATTTCTCAAATGACCAGGATGTTGAGCATATCTTCATGTATTTATTTACCATTTGTATTTCTTCATCTGAGAAATGCATGTATGTTTCAGATGCCCTTTGTTGGCTGGGTCTTTGACTTTGGGAGCCCTGATGTTTTTCAATTCTTTATATGTTCTAGACATGAGTCCTTTGAGGGACAGCTGGCTAAAATTTTTTCCTATTCTGTGGGTTTTCTCTTCACTCTGTTAGTAATTTCTTTTGAAGTACAAAAACTTTTTAATAAGAGATCTCAGTTGTTGATTCTGGGAAGTACTTCTCATGCAGTTTGCATTTGGTTCATGAACTCTTTGCCTACCCTTATGTCTTCAAGATTTCTACATACTGTGTCTTCCAGTAGATTTAGTGTTTCTGTTTTAATATAGAGGTCTTTGATCCATTTTGACTTTAGTTTAGTACATAGTGATAAACATGGGTCTAGTTTCAGTCTTTGGTATATGGAAAGCCAATTTTTCCAGCACCATTTATTAATGAAACTGTCTTTCTTCCAGTGATCATGTTTAGCCTCTTTGTCAAAGATAAGGTGACTAAGTGTCTTTGTAGTTGTGTGTGCATCTTCTAATCTGTTCCGTTGATCTTCAGTTCTGTTTTTTGTCACTATCATGCTGATTTTATCACAGTAGCTTTGTAATATAATTTCAAGTTAGGGATTGTGATGCCTCCTGCCTTGCCTTTGTTGCCCATGATTGCCTTTACTATTCTAGTCTCTTCTATTTCCAAATGAATTTTAGGAATGTTTTCTCTAGATCTGTGAGGTATGTTATTGGCATTTTGATCAGAATTACATTAAATCTGTATAACAGTTTTGAAAGTATGGCCATTTTCCTAATCAAGAGCAAAGGATGTCTTTCCATTTTCTGACATCCTCTTCAATCTCCTTTTTTAGAGTACTATAGTTTTCAACATACAGGTCTTTTACATCTTTTGTTAGGTTGATTCCTAAGTGTTTCATTGTTTTGGATGCTATTGTGAAAGGTGTCATTTCCATAATTTCTTTCTCAGTGAGTTTGTTTTTGTGTTCAGAAATGCTATTGATTTTTGAGCATTCACTTTGCGTCTGGCTACACTGCTGAATTTGCTTATCAACTTTAGTAGTCTTTTGATAGAGTTTTTAGGATCTTCTATATAGAGTATCATGTTATCTGAAAATAGTGATAATTTAACTTCTTCCTTTCCTATCCCTATTTCTTTTATTTTTCTCTAATTGCTCTGGCTAATAATTCCAGAACCACATTGAATAGTAGTAGTGATAGTGAACATGCTTATCTTGTTCCTAATTTTAGAGTGAAATCTTTCAGTTTTTGTCCATTTAGTATAATGTTGGCTATTGGTTTGACATAGATGGTTTTTATCAGATTGAGGAAGATACCATCTATTCCAAGTTCTGCGGTGTTTTTGTGATAAATGAATGTTGGACTTTATCGAAAGATTTTTCTGTGTCTATTGAGATGATCATGTGATTTTATCTTTGGCTCTGTTGACATGGTGTATTACATCTATTTATTTGCATATATTAAACCATCCTTGCATTCCTAGGATAAATCCAACTTGGTTGTGATGTATAATCTTTTTGATGATTTGCTGCATTCTATTTGCCAGTATTTTATTGGGAATTTTTGCATCAGTGTTCATTAGGGAGATTGGCCTATAGTTCCCCTTTTTGGTTAGGTCTTTCTCTAGTTTTGATATCAGAGTAATACTTGCCCCCAGGAATGAGTTAGGAAGAATTGCTTCCCTTTCAATTTCATTGAAGAGTTTGAGGAGTATTGATATTAAATCTTCTCTAAATTTCTTATAGAATTCAGCTGTAAATCCATGAGGACCTGGGCTTTTCTTTTTTGCTAAGTTTTTAATCACATTTTCAATTTTAGTAGCTAATATTGAGTTATTCAAGATTGTTATATCTTCTTGATTCAGCTTTGGTAATTCATACATTTCTAGAAATCTGTCCATTTCCTCTATGTTTTCCACCTTATGTGAGTAAAGATTTTCAAAGTAGGTATCCATGATCTTCTGAATTTCCATGGTATCTGTAGTAATTTCACTCTTTTCATTCCTTATTGAATGAAGTTGAGTGTTTTCTTTCTTTTTCTTGATAAGGTTGGATAGAGGTTTATCAATCTTTTTTATTCTCTCAAAGAACCAGCTCTTTGATTCATTAATTTTTTGTATTGTTTTCTTAGTCTCAATTGCATTAATTTCTGCTCTGATCTTTATAATTTCTTTTCTTCTATGATCTTTGGGCTTGACTTGCTCTTCTTTTTCTAGAAGCTTGAGGTGTAACATTATGTTGTTTATTTGTGCTCATTCTGTTTTCCTGATGTGACAATTCATTGCTATGTATTTCCCTCGTAGGACCACTTTCATTGTATCCCACAGGTTTTGATATGTTGTATCTCCATTTTCACTGAATTGTAGGTAGTGTTTAATTTCTTATTTAATTTCTTCTATAACCCATTGGTTGTTCAAGAGGTTGTTATTTAATTTCCATGTGTTTATGTAGGTATTACAGTTTCTTTTGCCATTAATTTCCAATTTCATTGCACTGTGGTCAGATAATATACATGGGGTAATTTCAACCCCTTTGCATTTATTTAAGAATGTTTATGGGCTAATGTGTGGTCTATTTTGGAGAATGTTCCATGTACATTTGAGAAGAATGTGTTTTCTAATGTGTTTGGGTGGAATACTCTGTAAACATCTACTAAGTCCATTTGTTCACAGGTTTGATTCAGTTCTGTTTTTTGTTTTTTTTGCTGACTTTTTTGTCTAGTTGATTTATCTCTTTGTGACAATGGGGTATTAAGGTCCCCTACTAAAATTGTGTTATTGTGTATTTGATTTTTCATGTCTATTAGTATTTGTCATACATAATTGGATGCTTCTGTACTTGGTGCATATGTATTTATGATTGTTAGCTCTTCCTCTTAAATTATTCCCCTAACAGGTATGTAGTGAACTTCTTTAACTCTTTTGATCATTTTTGGCTTGAAGTTCACATTGTGTGCAAACAGAATAGCTATCATTGTGTGCAAACAGAATAGCTATTTTTCTGGGTTCCTGTTGCATGGAATATTGTTTTCTTTTTTTTTAATTTTATTTAAAGAGGGGGGAAGCAAAACAGAAAAAAGGGTAGAAACAATGCAGAATTTCAAAAAAAATAAACAGTAAGAAATCACTATTTGATACATTACATATTATCTTCTTGGATATAGTTGTTCAAGTTACAAAATTAAAGCATACAAAGTGGATATTCAAATAGTGAGGCTGAAAACAGTTCTGTTCACCAATCCAACAAAAACTTATTAACATGGTTATCAATCCTACACACTTAAGTATACATACAGTTATCTATTTTAGAGCACTTTCTTTTCCTCCTCTTGCTTTTTTTAAAATTTTTTTTATTTGAGAAAAAATTTTGAAACAGAAAGAGGGTAGAAACAATACAAAATCTCAAAAACAAAACAAAACAGAAAAAAAAAACAAAAATAGTAACCAGTAAAAAGTCACTAGTTGATAATTACATACTTTCCTCTTAGATGCAGTTGTTCAAGTTACACAAGTAAAGTCCACAAAGTGGACATTCAAACAGTGAGACTGCAGTCAGTTTTGCTCATCCATCCAACTAAAACTTTAGCAACATGGTTATTAATTCCACACACTCAAACATACATGCAATTATATCCTTTAGAATACTCTCTTTTCCTTTTTTATCTTTATAATAACTATAATCCATTCTCATAAACTACTTAGAAGTTCTACACATGTATAAGTCTCTACACATATACCTAGCCTTTCTGTATTAGAGGGAGAAACAAATCAAAACAAG
>PVLA01011326.1:6109-54287 GCA_004027455.1 Hydrochoerus hydrochaeris
GAAAAAAAAAAAAAAAAAAAAAAGTAAGAAGAAGAAGTAGATACAAGAAGTAAAGTGATTGGAAATATTAAAAGAGATCTGAGAAATCACAAATCATTAAAAGCCACATTAATATATTTTAAAATGCAGATAAAAATAAATTCTTAGAAAATAAGATATGGCCAAGATAAATATAAGAAGAAACAGAGCTCATGAATAATATATGTGCTTTATTAAGAAAATGAAATGGCAAAAGGAGAGTCTAACTTTCCAAAACAGCCAAAACTTTAGAACTTTTAAAAGTTATAAAATATCTTAAAGGAAAAAATTACTTTCTTCTATAACTTGTTATACAAAATTTAAAAGAAAAGAATTGAATCTGACAGCTCATTTCATAAGCCTTGTTTAACTTTAATTCAAAATCAGATGAGAAAAATACAAGAAAAGTATAAATCAGTTTTTCATACGATTACACAAAGAAAAAAATCTGAAACTGATGTATTAATTTTCCTGAAAATTGTTGTTCATAAAGCTGTGAAAGTTAACACCTATATATTGTAAAAGTTTTAAAACTAACTTTTGCAACAGTAAAAATTAAAGAGGTCATCCTGAAATGAGAAAGTACATTTTGCTATATAAACATGTTCACAAAGCTGCATAATAGACAGAGAAACTTCACAAATCTTTATTCCATTATGGAGAAAAAACAGAATTTGCTCCTGTAGCAAAACACTGGCAGGCTTGTATAAGGTAAAGAGATAAAAATAATTACAGAGAATGATAAAGAACCATTCAAAATATGATGATATCCAGATGATATAATTATCTTCCTGGCAGAGAAATAGTATTGAAAAAAAGTAAAATAACAAATATGCCAGGTAAAAGATGGATATATGACATTCCAACCAATTAATTCTAATGAAAATGGATTATACACAATGTGAAAAAAACTAAAATGCATATAGAAATTAACCAAAAATATATATATACACTTAGAGAAAATGTAAAGTTGAAAATCAAGAAGTTAAATATCCTGAATACAAGAATAAATATTTAAAAGTATTGTTTTATCTAAAAAGTCCAACTTTCCCCAAATAAAAACAGAAAATCAGTGCATTTGATAAAAAATTCATAGGAGTGATTGAAGTTAGAAAATATTTTAAATTTAAATTTTAAAAAAATTTGACTTATGAAGGTTCAAACTTCCTTAATACAAAAAGAAAGGATTTACTTTTTGAATTAGAAACACATAGCTATATCTGTAGTTTTATTAGTCTTTTATTATATTACAACAAGGACAGAATTAGGAAAAATTTCAGGAAAGAGTAATATTCATTCAGGAATTGAACTGATGGTAGAGATAACATTACAATTTAATGGACCAAATAATAAGTGAAAACTTGTGTACAGAGAAATAAAATTTGATTTCTTATGCAAAAGGAGTGAAATCCTAAATTTGAAAGGAAAAACACACATAAAAGATGAAAGAACATATAGGCAAATACTCTGTGACTCCAAGTTAGTGCTAGATTTCTTCAATCAGTTATTTAAAAAACAATGTGGATGGGAGGGGAAAATATAAGGGATTTATTAACTGAATGATTATTGGTTTTGTCCTAAGCATTGGATTTTGACTGGCACAAAGTTTTTATGCTACGGATTCATGAACTAAAACAGACTCTATGACTATTTCAGGCTTGTTCTGAGCTCTGTCTCTGACTATTTTGCGGCCATGTTTACAAGTGATGTTTGTGAAGCCAAGCAAGAGGAGATCAAGATGGAAGGCATAGACCCCAATGCCCTCTGGGACCTTGTTCAATTTGCATATACAGGTACTGTAAAGGAATTAAATTTTCCCCAGTAATTTCCTATGAATTTTAGTCAATTTGATTTGAGTAAAGATTTATGGCTTGAGATAAAATCTTTACCAGAATCTTTTTCATCTGAAAACTAACTGTAAAATAACTTATCTTTTGGTAATGTGTTATTTTAATGTAAAAATGTCACAGAATATTTAATGTAGACTTGAAAATTTATTTGAAAGGAATAAAACATTAGAGTTGTAAAAATAAGTAGATTTAAAATTATCTTTAAAATAAATTATTTTTTATTCAAAATACTGGTATGATTTTTATCTTTTCATCATATTTGGAGAATTAAATAAAATAATTTTGGTGTTTTTAAATCTTGTTCAATATACAAGTGTTGGGGCTGGGGATTTAGCTCAATGTCACAAGCGCCTGCCTGGCATGCACAAGGTTGTGAATTCGATCTCCAGTACCAAAACAAAAGACAAGTGTTACCTGTATTGTGAAAGAATAAAAAATCTATGTCCTTTTTCTCCAGAAGCTTACATTGAAGGAGATAAGAGACTCAGAAAAATATCTATGATACAGTCCCAAATGTTAAAAGCAAATTAGAAGACATAAAATGTTCTTTCCATAGCATTATTAGGGTTAACATTGATTTTTTTTAATGCCTTAATGTTAAGATTAAGAAAAGAAGGGATAATAAAATCTTGTTAGAGTAGCAAAGGCAGATACTATGGGTTGATGATTTGCTTGATATAATACCTTTTAGAAATAGTATGTGATTCATTTTGCTTGAATCTGATCATCCTGTGAGACAAAGAAAGAGAGAAAGGCCAGTAGAAGTTCATTACCAATGCAGCAGTGTCCCAGTTTAAGATGCTGTGTTTTCCTGGTAAAAGAAATAAGAGGTAGCATTGGAAAGTTCAATCACTGAAGCTAAAGACATTGGAAGTGTTGGAATGTGTCTTTTGTAAGATTTTGCCTTATTGCAGACAGAAATTTGTCAATAGTAATATGACAGTAGATGAAGCCTCTAGGTTTGAAAAACAAACACATATGCACTAAATACAAGTTGCAAAGTGGTGATGTGATGGAAAGACAGACATTCTTTAGTCTCAAAAATTTCTAGGTAACATTTTAACAAGCAACAGTTCCACTAAAGTAAACACTTACACAAGGCTTCTTGCAAGGCTACTGCAAAGAGTGGAGATACCAGAACTTGGTCTGAAACGAAGGTTGGGAGAGATTTTTCCACTGGAATGAGGGAGACCACAGTGACCACTTGTGTTGGCTGATTGGTTTTACCAAAGGAAGTGTAAATTTGTTCATTAAATTGGGATGAGGTACTTTAACAATTTGTAACACTGTATCCACCTGTAATTCGTCTTCCCTCTGACAGAATCTGCAAGATACAGAAGCTATCTCTCTTTAGGTTTACATTTAAAAATAGAGCATTTAGGTTCCTGACAAAAACATTGTTCAGTTATAAAACTGGCAAGAAGCTTTGAAAAATATATCATAAAACAGTAGAGAGAAAAAAAAAAAATTTTAAGTTTCCTAAAGTAGATGCTCCGAGTCAGGTAAAGACAGAGTTTTGGAAGAGCTTATCCAAATTCAGGCAACTTGAACGCACAATAAAGGCCATCTCAATTCAATTTCAACTTGCTCACACTGTGAAATAGTAATAAAAAGAAGCACTTACCTCTGAACTACAAGGAATCAAACATAATTACCTGGAATGGGAAGAACCTTTAGGATAATATTTTAGGGATCCTTTCAGCGACAGAAAGCCGCAGAGTTTATACATCAAGTCTCAAGGCCTGGCATTCTTGAGTTTCCCGTGTGCAAAACTAGGTCAAAAAACACTCAGCATCTGGCTGCGTGAAGTCGGAAGGTGTTTCAAAGCTCCCTGCTGAATGTAATGACCCAGTTTTGGTTCTGCTTCAGAGGGCAGGCAGGATACAAACCTCCTCACAGCCACCACATGCCACATTAGCCTCTGCTCCTACATGCTGTTGTAGCTGGTGGTTAATGAACATCTAATTGTGTGTTTACAGAAATGTGCCAATTGATCCAATAATCTGTTCAGTATTAGTGGAGAGATTGTAGGAAAGAGCTAAAATATGTAACTACACATAACATAATGAGCTATAACAGTGGAAAAGATAGAGTGAACAATTGTACAGAATAGGAAAATAGAGTTTATCCACGTGTCTAGTTAGGTAGCTAGCTAACTCATCCAGAAGACTTTCATTTGAAGAAGGCTAAATATAAATTCACCCTAAAAGGAAGAAAAAAATAAGTAGGAACATTGTAAGAGTAAAGGTTGAGCCATTAGAGAATATATTCTTAATGTTGAAGGTTTGTGAGGCTTTGGAGAAACTGAAAAGGATCACATATGTGAAGACTTGATAATTATTAGTAATAAAAGCAATGCATTCAGTAGATATGCATCAGAATGTACAAATGATCTCAAAATTTCCACAAAATCTGCAAGTATAAAATGTGAAAGTATCATATGTGACTAATTTATTTCATTAACTTGGAAATTGTAGCTTGAAATACATTTTGACTAATATAGGTTTTAATTAATATAGATTTGATAGCAGTACAAGTTGTAGTAGCTAAATCTTGGAAACAACCCAAATGCTTATCTGCCACAGAATGGATAAAAAAAATGTGGTGTTTTATTGTAATGGTTTATTATTCATCTATAAAGAAGAATATACTTCAGGCTTTTATATGTAAATGGATGAAACTTGTGGTCATATTTATAAGTGACAAATCAAACTCATATGTGTAAATATCATATTGTCTCCCTAGTATTATTAAAAAAACTGAAAGAGTAATAATCTCCTAAATGTACAATAGATATTGTGAAGATGAAAGGGAAAAAAAGGGATAAAGAGTTGAATGATTTTTGATTTGGAGGAAAAAAAGTCATCTTTCCAACAAACTTAATAGCAAAATGTGTACATAGTAAGACATGAGAAACAACCTCCATATTTACTCTGAATTTTTTCTGGTCCAGCAAAGTACATGAGAAAGAATGGCATCAATGACTTGGGAAGTTTCAGCAACAACTAAAGAAAATACTTAGTCTTTTTATCCAAGTTAGTAGGTATCAAAGAGTGAGTACTGTGATAATACAATTTCACACAGAAAACGATTTATTTACAGAAATATATATAATAATAAGGCTAATATTTACCAATATTTAAGATAAACTATAGAAAATATTAGCATCTGCATTGACAAAATCAATGAACAGATTTTTAGGTATATGCAGAACAATGTCAGTTATAAAAATGATGACTGTTTACTACAGTGCCAAATTTCTTCTTAGCTTAATAAAAGAAATCATGCAGTCATTTTGTCATTTTATCTGAGAAATTCAAAGCAGTGAAATTTGACATTCATCCTAAAAATAATTTTAGATACAAAAGGAAGTTCATATCACATTTCTAATAGTTTCTTTTTAAAAATTTTATTTAAAGAGAAAATAAAAGCAAAACAGAAAATAGGGTAGAAATAATATAGCATTTCAAAAAAAAATAAACACTAAAAAATTACTAGTTGATAAATTACATATTGTCATCTTAGAAATAGTTGTTCAAGTTACAAAATTAAAGTATAAAAAGTGGACATTCAAACAGTGAGAGTGCAAACAGTTCTGGTCAACAATCCAACAAAAACTTAGTAATATGGTTATCAATCCTACACACTTAAACATACATACAGTTAATCTTTTTCATAGGTAAATGGAGGCAACTTGAGACTATGCTCACAAGTGAAATAAATAAGAATCATATTTATAAATATCACATTGTGTTTCTAGTATAAACAGTAATAAGAACTGTAGGAGTAATAAAACCGAAAATGTGTAATCACTACTGTAAAAAAGAGAGAAAGTGCTCTAATAGTTTCTAATAGCAATGTTGAAATTTCTTTTTTTTTTTATTTCCAAATTTTTCAGCTTGTTTTCTGTAGAAAATTAGTTTGTGAGTTGAGCCATTTGTAGAGAGCAAAGGCCCATAAAAGTAATAGTGTACATTACAAATAATGTTCTTAAAAATGGATGTCTTTAATTTTAGAGAAAAATAGAGAGGAAGAGTAATATGCTTCAAAGTTTTGCATTGATTCAATTTTTAATCACCTAGAAAGTGGGAGACATTAATTTAGATATTCCATCATAACAATAGTCATTGCCTTGTCTCTGAGTCACAATAACCAGCAGCCACAATTTAATGGAGAATATGTTAATTTTGGCTCACAGTTTGTAGAGGGCTCAGTCCGCAGTCAGGAGCTCCAAAGCAGAGCAGTGCAGCAGAGGGGTGGGGCAGCAATGGATGCACAGCAATAAAGGAAGAATAGATGGAGATAGATTCTTCCAAGTCACGATGCCACTGAGCTACTTCCTCCAACCAGGCTTCATCTCCCAACATCACAATTAGCTGTAAATTCATCAGTGGAATAATATATCCTGTTCCAGTCACCTCCCTAAACACCCACCTACGAGCCCATGAAGCTTTAGGGAACATCCAGACATTCAATATAATACATTTTATATTTTAGATATGAACACTTGTCCATGTATGTGCAAATTCAGAACAACCAAAACTAATCATAGAGTCACACATGTTGCTTTTCAAATGTGCAGTCATAAAAACCAAAATGAGTTAAGTAGGAAATTTGCCTATTTTAAATTAACATGAGAATAGATTTTTCAGTCCTGCAGCCCAATCACTGAGGTGAAACTACCTGACAAAGATCAGTATCAAGGCAGCAAAGATCAAGATCAACATTTAAATTAGAATATGAATGGCAGAACAAAAGTTAAATGGTATTTTCTCTACACATAGCTGTCCTTTATGGCATTATCAGTTATAACGTGAGTACACTGGAGTGATGTATGACACTCTTGCTCTCAAAGTAGCTTGGGCAGTTTTAATTGAATCCCATATTGCCATACTTCACTTTGATCTAGGTTTGGTTAATCAGTCCTCCCGGCTCATGCTAGTTTCCTGCAGAGAAATTGTGCCTGACAATTTGAGTACATTAATGCATAATACATCTTATCCTGAAAACACACTGAATAATGTTCACATTCTAGTACATGCATATTGTGTGCTATACCCCTTAATGAGTTCAGCAGACAATATGCTACATTATACACATATAAATAGTTTCATGAATTTCCAAATTTAGCATTTAAAGCCACTTCCCCACTTCTTATCTTTTAGTAAAATAAAACAAAATAAAAACACTTTTAAATATACAATCTTGCTTTTTTCATTAGCAATAAGTGTAGATGAGGGCTATTATATTGATTTTACATGTGTGTGCTCATGCATATGCACATATTTAGATTTCAATTTCCAGTCACAAATTTGATGATCACATTGAGTTAAGAAATGAAAAAATTTAGTGTGCTTGGAAAAGATTCATTTAGGTTCACTATATTGTAAAGTTGCCTTCAGATGGATAGAAATTTCCTCCCAGTTTATCCCTTTCATAGTCCTTACAATCCTGACAGCCATGAAAATATACTGTGTCCATTGATGAGAAAGGAAATAGAGTTCTAACAAATATGGGAGATGGAAATGCAAGGTTAGTAACAGTGTCAGGTCCTGTAGAGAACTGATAAGGACAAAGTTTAAATAAAGGAAGCTGTCCATGTACTGGTGGTATTATAAAGAAGGGTAGAAAATTAAACTGCCAAATGGCAAACCTTAAATCTCACTGAAGAGTTAACTTATTTACAAAAGAGGTTTGCATGTCAGTGAAGTTAATGACATGCACAGGAATGTGAAGATCACTTCTGCTTATTGCCAAACACTTGAATGGATTAAATAGTCACACACAGACACTGAGATGTTTGATGTTCTCCTTTAATATTAAAAAGTATATATCAATATATTCAGCCTGAACTTTACCATCTGAACTCCCTTCAGAGTTTTTATGATAATTAAAAGTAAATTATTGCTTCATTTTTTATTACTGGTTTAATTCAAATGGCATGAATTATGCAAGCACATCAACAGAGTATTAGTTTTAAACTTAGGGCTTTTCCTAGATGGAAAATTCTATCCTTAATAAGAGAAATTGAGTCCAAAGGCTTTTTTTTCTTCTGAATTAATATTTCCCATTATTTTAAAACATTGATTAAAGTAATTGTCTCAAGATGCTGAAACACCATTTATATTTAGTAATGAAAAAAGTAGGATAAAAATTAAATAAATTAAATAATCATATTTTTCTATCATATTCCTAACTTTGAATTATTTTGCCAACTGCCATTGTTTGCTTTTGAGTGTTTATGTCTTTATGCATACACAAGCAAATCTGAATATCTTATAAATTTTATTTTGGGAAAATTATTTTTCAAAATACATTCTAAAACATAGACATATTTTTGTGGATATTATAGATGTTTTATGCATAGTGAACAGTGTTTTGGATTTATGCTGTGGGATTTAGCAAAGGAACTAATAAAAAGCAGGTGTGTGAATCTGATATCTATGATATGTGAAGGTTATACATCTACCATAGTGTAATTCATACTTACTTTTTAAAGTGCTAAGTTAAATTTCTCAACTGATTTTATAAGCAATTTTGCTTTCTTGAAAAGTCTGTTTTGATTTTGTTGTAGTGTTGCTGTCTTGTAATTATTAAAACATTTTCCTACTTTTGGTCCTAGACATTAGAAATGGATTCAAATGTCATTTATCATTCAGGTCTATATTGTTTTTTCCTTCATATAATCAAACATATAATGAAATGCATGACTGTATGTTCTCAAGATAATTTCATCTTTAATGAAGTCCAAAACATCTATACATTTTGTGGCACTGTATTTGAAAAGTAGCTAATGTATTACATAGAATTTCACATAAGTTACGTGAGATTTACTTAGACCTTCAGGAGGTTTGATTTCAAACACAACTCATGATACAGGAAGCTCAATATTCATTCTGGTTTCAGGGCATTTATTCTAATTGGCACATAAATCTCTTCTCCTTGCTTTGCACTATTTTGAATATCCTTTAGACTTCAATTTAATATGCATGAATCTTGGTCAAATTACATAGATTTATGTATGTATTATTGAGGTTTAAACCCAGACCATTCATACTGAGCTATATAGTCAGCCTTCTTTATTTTTATTTTTGAGACAGAGACTTGTTATGTTGCTAAGCTGTCCAAGTTGAGCTGGGACTTGCAATCTTCCTGCCACAGTATCTAGAAGTGTTTTGACCATGCATATGTGTTGTCATGCCCTGCTATTTAGATTCACGTAATCTCTGCAAGAAAGCTTTGCTATCGTCAAGAACTCAAGAAACAACAAATGCAGATGAGACTGTGGGGAACAAAAAGTCAATACTTCTACATTGTTGGTGGGAATGTAAACTAGTACAACTACTATGGAAATACTAAAATTTTTCAAAGAACTAAAAATAGATATTCCATTCTACCCAGAAATTTCATTTGACCTAGTCATACTTATTCAAAGTATTTTGTCAAAAGATTTAAGACATCATATTACAGTGATATGTTCAGACTCATATTACAGTACAATTCACAATAGTTATATCCTGAGACCATATGTCTGTGGCGCAATAGTTATATCCTGAGACCGTATGTCTGTGGCTGATGGTTTAAGTTTAAATGACCTGCCAAAGACTCATGCAGTCACAGGTGTATATTTTTCAGAGGTAGCTGGATCTAGTATATGTGCTGTGGAAGGGAGCACTGGTGGCTGGATCTAGAATATGTGATGCTGGGATTGATTCATGGTGCAGTGTTATAAGTAAGGGCGCTAGGATTAAAGACTCTACCGTAAGGTGGGTAGACTGGGTAAGATATAGGAAATAGAAAGTGGCCTTTCATTTGCAGGCTTTTGGTGTTTCCTTCCCTTCAAGTGATACAGAGGAATGAAACTCCTGGACCTGCTGTATGTGTGCAGTATGGGTTTGTGTTCTCTAAAGTTGAAGAATGAATTTTAGGAACAACTGAAGTTAAAAGCAGAAGTATTTAATGAGAGAAAGAAAGCTTCTGTCTGAGAAAGAGACAGAAGTGGTCCTGAGTGTGTTGCCAAAGATTTTATCTTTTCTAAAGTGGGGAAAAATGGGAACTCGCCAAGTAGATGGGCATGAGTTGGGTCAGTAAGTTTAATTACTTACTGGTCAACCAGTAAGTTTAATTGTTCAGGTAGAATTGACCAAATCAGGGACAAATGGGGAAGTGAGTCACATAGCAAGTGAGCATATGGGTCAATGACTCTCTGCAGGGGGTTGGGATGGTGACTCCTGGCTTCTCAAGGTGATCCATACCTAACCCCTAATGTTTATACTTAGGGTGTGGTTGCATTTGTTTTGCCTTCTGTCTTGAGATCTGGCCCACAGCAAGAGGTGTGTTTCTCCTCTAAGGTCACAAGACATTTGGTCCTCTGTGCTGGCTTCTTTGAGGGACTAGCCCTGTCTGACTACCTATAATATTTCTAGCTAGCTCAGCTGCCTATAAAATTAGAACTGTTTTTTTTTTTTATTTCTCCGTGATGCCCCTTTGCCATGCCACTTTGCCTTGGAGCTGGCCCATTATGGATTGCAACCTCTATAAAATGCAAGAAGCAATAAATTTTCTCCTTTAATTTTGAATGACAGGAATTTTGTTCTAACAAGAATAGTAACTAAGACTACATGATAAATAATAAAGAAAATTCAGTGTACACAATTAAGGAACAGCCATAGGAAGTAAAAATTTCATTTGCAAAAAGAAGGGTCCACTGAACCATGCATGAAATAAATCAAACATAGGAGGTTGAACATTACATAAATATAGTTATTTAAAGAACAAAGTAAAAGATAGATGATAAGAAAAAGTGAAACAGACCTTTTGGAAATGTGAGGGGGATTTAGAGATGGTTGCAGAGGGGATAGCGATATAGGAGAATGAAACTCCCAACCTACTAGATGTCTGTTATGAGCTCATGTTCCCTAAAATTGAAGAATTAACTTTGAAAACAGTGAGGTTAAGAACAGAATATATTTATTGAGAGGAAAAAAAAGCTTTTGTCTTGGAGAGAGACAGAAGGGGTCCTGTTAGAGTTTTCTGGTGCAATCAAGAAGCAAAAAGTACAAAAAAGAAAAGAACAGGTTTATTAAGGATGTGGAAAGGAGTACACAATCTGTTGCATTTTGGCTGTCTCCTTCAACCAGATACAGAGAGCCAGAGGGTTATATAACCTCTGATCAGAAGTGGCAAATGGGGCAGGCATGGATGATATATGAGGAACTGATTGTAATTTTCTTTGCATGCAAATAGGAAAGGGAGTTGCTATTAAAGCTGGAAAAGCAGGAGGAAGTAGTAAGCGTTGCTGCTTTGGTCTTTTACCATGTTAGACCACCACTATCATTGTACAGTAATTTGTACCAGGGCAAGAACCTTTCAGGTCCCAAGTGGGTTGCTAAAGAGTCTGTTTTTTCTAGGGACTTTTATAGAGCAAAACTGTGAGCTGAGATGGGTCCAAAATGGGGAAAACATGGTAACTGGCAAGGCATGTGGGCATGAGATGGGAAAAAACTATGGTCAACTAATAAGATTAATTGTTCAAGTAAAACTGACTAAATCGAGGACAAGTGAGGAAAGGAATCGTGTAGCAAGTGGACATGCTTAAAGAGCAATGACTCTTCCTGTAGGGGGATGGGATGGTGACGCTTGGCTTCCTCAGGTGATTCATACCTGTCTAGAATATCAATCCCTGATGTTTATGCTTAGGGTGTGGTTGCATTTGTTTTGCCTTTTGTCCTGAGATCTGACCTGCAGCAGGTGTCTGTCTCCTCCAGTGTTGCAAGATGTCTATTCTTCTGCACTGGCTCCTCTCAGGGCTCAAACTTATCTGACTGCCTATAATATTTCTAACTGACTCAGCTACCTGTAACAATAGTAGGGAAAGGAAGGAGAAGTAAAAGGGATTACAGTGTGATATGTATACGTACCAATTCTCAGTAATGAACAGCTTTTTGTATCACAAACATGTACTAATATGAAAAAGACTTTGAAGCTTCAAGCCAATAAAATTGACATCATAAAACTAAGATTAATGGTTATATTGTAGACCAAAAATATCCTCCAAGTCTTCACATGCTCATAGACTGATGGGATTTTTAGAATGCAATTAAATCACGTGAGCAACATAGCTGCTTTGCTGTTAGGAGGTGGGTTCAGGTAGAGAGTGGCATGGCTTTGGAGGTGTGACCTGGAAGGATGGATCTCCATTCTCACTTCCTCCCTTCTCTGTGCTCCCTTGTTGCTGGGACAGGAGCAGCTTTTCTTCACACACCCTTCTACCATATCATTTTCTGTGCTTGAGCTTGTAGAAAATGGACTAAAGCTTCTAAACTGTAAGACAAAGTAATCCTCTCTTCCTTTAAATGGCAGATGTTGGGTGTTATGCCTAAGCTGTGAGAAAATGACTAAGGCATATTTTGGTATCAGAGAAGTGAAGAATTGCTGTGAGTAAACCATGGGGTTTGGAAGCCTTTGAAACTCCTTTGTAGTAGGAGTTTAGAAAGGTTTGGAAGCTGAGTAGAGAAACCCTAGAATTCTGTAAGCCAAGAGATGGTGTAAGCTCAGATGACCAGAATGCTAATAGAAATGCAGATAGATGGTAAAAGTCAGAGTCAGCTTTCCATTGGAAAAAAAAAGACTCCAGACTGCATGTGTTATGTCCTAAGATTTTATAGGAGACAGATTGAGGATGCAAATGAATTAATCTGATGGAGGAAATTTCAAGGAAGTCAAGTGTTGAGGCTTTGGCCTGGGTACTGTTAGAGTTTTCTGGCACAACACAGAAGCAAAAAGTAAAAAAAGAAAGACAAGAACACGTTTATTGAGAATGTGGAAAGGAGCACACAATCCATTGCATTTGGGCTATTGCCTTCGACTAGATACAGAGAGGCAGAAGGTTATATGACCTCTGATGGGAAGTGGCACATGGGGCAGACATTGATGATGTGTGAGGAACAGATTGGAATTTTCTTTGTGTGCAAACAGGAAAGAGATTTGCAGTTAGGGATGAAGAAGGAGGAAGTGGTAAGAATTCCCGCTTTGGCTTTCCACCATGTTAGACCACCACCATAACTGTACAGTAATTTGTACTAGGGCAAGAACCTTTCAGGTAGCACTGGTGAATTTTGCCAGATCTGTACTGACAATAGAGAGTAAATGGCACAATGTAATCCCAGTACTCAGGAGGCTGAGACAGGTGGATTATTAGGAATTTGAGGTCAGCCCACACTACCTAAGGAGATCTTATCTCAAAAAACAAATCTGGGAAAACCAGTACCAGAAAACAAACAAAAGCCATGTTTTATGAAAGCATTCTTATGCTACATTAGCTAAAATCTGCCCTTCAAAGTTACATTGTCTTGTATGTATCCTTTTGTATCATATGCCTATTTCTAACTCAAAATACATAGAAAGAAAAAGATCAAAGCCATTTAAGTAAGACAATCAAATTATGACATTTGGGTTAGTTATTGCTTTTGTTCTGAAGTACCTATGTGTATAGAACTCTGAAATTCAAATAAATTAGACTTGGAAATTGTATTTAAATTCAAATCTAAAAAACCCAAAGTATGAATCATATATATTTTAAAGTGCTGTTTTTATTTTTGAAAGAACATAATTATTTGTTTTAACTTCTCAGTATGAAAGTTTACTTTATAACAATAAAAGTACTATGCTTAATATCATATTATACTTAACAAAAATACAAGCTTTTTAATATTAAAATATAAATGGAATATATCCTTTAGTATTCAAAATACTCAGAGATACTTCTAATAGACCTATGGTAATATATGTTGTACTTCAGACATTCTCATTATTCTGCCAAAACTGGCTGTTTTACTGAGTTATACAACTATTTCTTCTGTTGACTTATTAGATTTCAAATTTTGTTGCTAGATACACTAGATACAAGGCACTAATAATTTCATGTATTAAACTAAAGAAAATTTAAATGTAAGGATCAAAGACAATTCACTTCCTGGAACAATTAATTTAAAGGAAATTGTATTGTCTATGCTCAACTTAAAAATACATGTTCTGCATAAAATCTCACTAATTAATGGGTTAACCCATTTTATTTTGGTTTGAATAATTTTCAGACTAAATCTGTTGGTGATGTTTATTGATATATATTTTCAGAATATATATCAAATATATTCAATGAAATTCCATAAAATGAACCAGAATAAGTACCATATAAGTTATAACAATGTATAGTTTTTACATCAGTTTTAGTTGATTTTTTAAAAAAATTTTTATTTAAAGAGAAAAAAAAGCATGTAAAGGGTAGAGATAATACAGAATTTCAGAAAAAAGATAAACAATAAGAAATCACTAGTTGATAAATTACATATTGTCCTCTTAGAAATAGTTGTTCGAGTTACAAAATTAAAGCACACAAAGTAGATAGTCAAACAGTGAGAGTGTAAACAGCTATGCATACATGAGTCTCTACATGTATTTCTATCCTTTCTGTATTAGAGAGAAAAACAAAACTTAGTAAGACAAAACAAAACAAATTCCTATAAAAACATGAAACCAAAAAGTCATATAAAACCACAGTACAAGGTGATCTACAATGATTGCTGTATTGTTTCTTATTATCTTCAATAGAATTGTCTATATCATCAGGCATAAATGAATATAGCAGTATAATTGCATATAGCAGTACATAACAATATTAGTAAAAAATAAAACATTGTAGACAATATAAAACTTCAAAGGCAGGTAGTAATCAAACCAGAGTGCATATTCTAGTGAATCTTGTCATCTGAAGTGCAGTTGCCTATACTCTCAGACTTGATACTATCAATCATAACAGCTTTGAATAAAATCTATCAATACAAAACAGTGATCTAACAAATCAGATTTGATTGCAATCAGTTATGGTAAAACAGTGTAGGTTTTACAGAGCTTTAGATTGACTTAATAGGAAATTAAGGATGATTACTGTACTATATCCTGTTATTTTCGGGATTACTGTTTGTACCCGCAACTCTAGTACAGGTAGAATGACTGGAACAGAATATAATACATCTAAGCAGAGTAGTGTGAGTTACGTGGGTTTTTAAATCCTGGTGCACTATTAACAATATAGTGTATCAAGGCCATCTATGTTAGAGATTATAGCCAACCTTCTCTGCCTCATTTCTGCTATGCTATTTTCCTGCCTGTTTATCTACTTTTCTCCTTCATTCTACTGCCTGCTCCACTCATTGAGGCCTTTCTGCCACTGTTCCTAAAATCCTGGTATTTTTTTTTTCTCTCTCTCTAGAATGTCCTTCAGTATTCTCTGTAGGGTTGGATTGGTGGTCACAAACTCCCCCAGTTCCTCTTTGTCATGGAAGCATCTTGTTTCTCCATTAATTTCTAGTGACAGTTTTGCAGGGTACATCAATCTGGGCTGGAAACTATTTTCTTTCAGGGCTTGGAAGACTTCACTCTAAGCTCTTCTTGATCTGATGGTCTGTGTGGAGAAGTCAGCTGTGATCCTGATGGGCTTACCTTTATAGGTAATCTGTTTCTTTTCTCTGACGGCTTTTAATATTCTGTTTTTATATTGAATTTCTGGTATCTTGATTATTATATGTCTGGGTGTAGATCTATTTTGGTTGTAGGTGGCTGGGGTTCTGTATGCCTCACATAACCAAATGTCATTTTCTTTTCCCATGTTAGGAAGTTTTCCTTAATTATTTCCATAAAAAGCCTTTGTAATTCACCTGTATGTATTCCTGCTTCTTCTTTCACATTTCTTATTCTTAAATTGTAGATTCTCTTATCATCTTCTAGCCTTCATATTGTTACTGCCTGTTTCCATGTTATTTTTAAGAGATCTTTCCTTTCATAACCACACATTGCAAACTTGTCTTCAAGTTTTGATAGTCTATCCTTAGTTTCTTTTAAGACATTTTGCCAGCTTTCAATGGAATTTTTAATTTCCTGGTAGTCTCTTTGAATTTGCTTCATGTATTCTCTATTTTCTTTATCAAATGTTTCTCTTCTTTTTTGTGTTCCTCCCTTCTACCTTCTGTATCTTCCTGAGAGATGCTCCCTGAGAGCATTTCTTTTATTACTCTACTCATATCTTGGTTTACCTGATTTAATATTTCAGTTTTGAGCTCGTCTACAAGGTCCTGAAGGTATCTTTTAATGCCCATTGAAGCCATGCCTGCTGTTGCGTGTTTGCTGCCCTCAGTCTCCCTTGTTTTTCCCTCTCCTGGATCAGGGCTCTCAGGGTTCTGGGCAGGGGGCCCCTTCTTGCCTCTCTCTCCTGTCATGGTCCCGGCTTCCTCCACACAGGTCACATTGCAGGTCCCAGCCCCCTTTCCTGTTGGCCACTCCTCCTATGAAGCATGCTTGGGAGGGTCCTCCCCCCTCTCCTGACTGCTCTTATCACTGAGGTACAAGCAGTGGCTGACTAAGCCTGCCCCTCCCCACTGGGCCAACCAAACTGCAGAGGCCTTCCCCCAGTTAGTGTTTACTAGGTGCAGGGAATCGATTTGGGATAGCTCATTGGGTCCCAGCCAGGGGCACGGCCCAGTCCAAGCAAATCCCATGAATCTGCTTTGGGGAGGGAGGAACAAATTGAAGTCACTGTTGCTCCCAGTTCAGGCTCCTCATGCCAGATTCCAACATGTCATCCATTTGATCATGCCCTTTCTGTGGGGGGTGGTGGTGTCCAATCCCAGCACTGACCATGGATTAATGTAAGTCCCTTTGCCAGCTCCACTCTCCATCGGGCTCACCAACCCCCAACTTCAGCGCTGCTCTGCTTCCCATGAGTCGTGGTGGGAATGAGTTTGGGTGGCTCTGCTGGCCGTGGCAGATTCAGGCTGGTGCAAATTCAGTCCACTGCAAAATTGGTGGGTCGCAGCGAAAACACTGTGTCCAGCTGTTCCAGTTGTAGTCCCAATGTATTTGATGAGCTTTTCTATATTTTAATTTCTTCCTGTGTCAAGAAGATCCATCTCCCTCTGTCTGGGTCTCTCCAGGGTGTTTTATTCTGACGTATGAGTTGTTTCTTCCTGGAGGCTCTGTTTTTTGTAGCTCACTGATTGGCCATCTTGTCTTCCTTTTTAGTTGATTTTTGAACTATATCCGTAGATTAAAAAATCAAGTTAAACTACAGGAGACAAAATGAACACATTTAAATTTATTGTTATAGGTTCATAATTTATTACAAATTCTAACAATTTTTAATTTTATCTCTTTAAAGTAGTGTAATGACATAAAACTTTCAGAGAATTTTTATATAGGTATTCAATGAAGTCATCAAGAAGGTATTCTCATGCTGGCATAGATCTTGTGAAAATCAAAGAAAAAAAATAAATGTTGGTAGTATGTTTTTTTTTAAATTTACAGAACTATGACTTCAGAACATCCAGAGAGTGACTTCTTTTAATTTATTTTATTTCTCAGTGGTATTTATGTAGAAAATTAGCACAATATCTCTGAACTGTTATCCTTAAAAAGAGCTGGTAGCAAGATTTGCTTTTTGCTCAAATCTGAAATTCATACCTTAGGAGGAGTTCCATTATTGGTTGATACAAACAGCTCAGAGGGCCTAATACAGTATACTATGTGTTTCAATTTATACTGAATACTAAGAGTTGAGAATGTTGGTATGCCCTGACAGTCATCAGCATCTAATAAGCACTCTGGGCACTGAAAAACCAAATGACATTCCTTTTTTGGCAACATTTTATATATTTTGTTATAATTCAATGCAGGGAGAATTATCTGTATTCTGTAGAATGAGAGAAGAACTATATATCAGATTTTCCCTTGACTTTACTGTATGAGTCTCTGTGCTTGCCTCTTTATGCTATAATAAATCAGAGTTACTGGTATAAATATAACCAGAGACATTTGAATAATCTGTGTCAATTTTTGAACCTGAGGGTTAGTTTTAGGGACCTCCCAAGATAGTATTATAATCAGAAGAGTTGGGGTGGTAGGCTTTACAATGTCAATATCGTTAGCATTTCAGTTCATTGCAAATTACTATATAGATTTATTACAATCATATTTGAAATCCCAGAAGACTTTTTTTGTGAAAACTGGAAACCAATTATAATTCATATAATAGTGTAATGAGCCCAGAACACTAAAAATAATTCAAAAACTAATGGTGTCAGGAATCATACAACCTGATTTTATTTATTATAAATCTAATGTAATAAAACCTGGCTGGCATTGATCTAAGCAAAAGCAAATATATCAGCGTAACAGAGAACAGTCCAGCAGTAATCCTGCCTGTGTATGAGCAAAGAGTGTAACGAAAAGCTCGAGGACAATTCATCTGGAAAAGTCAGACATCTACATAAAAACTTCTGGTCCAGTATCTTAGAAATATAAAACTTACTTGAGATGTATGTATAACCAAATGTTAAAATTAAATTACAATTTATCTAAAGAATATAAGAAAATCTTTGGGACTTTCGGTTCATTAGAGGTATTTTTAGGTAAGTATCAAAAAATAGCCCAAAAGAATAAATTAGTAAATTGGACTTCA
Source organism: Hydrochoerus hydrochaeris (assembly GCA_004027455.1). NCBI lineage: Eukaryota > Metazoa > Chordata > Mammalia > Rodentia > Hydrochaeridae > Hydrochoerus > Hydrochoerus hydrochaeris. The sequence continues at coordinate 24,488 of PVLA01011326.1, forward strand.
TGGAAATCACTGCAAGAGACACCATTAAAGAATAAAAGATGAATCAATTACTGAGGAAAAAAGGTTATGAGTCTTGTATCTGATAAACTATCATAATCAGAATTCATGAAGATCTCTCAAAGCCAATAGCAAGAAAAAAATAATGAAGAGGCAAATATTTTCAACAGACATATTACAAAGTTTATTAATGGAAACTGCTATCATTGGTGTTTCTAGGGATATCCGTTAAAAACAGTGAGTACCAGTGAATGTCTGTTAAAACTGCTGCTAGATGTGGGAAATTGCAAAAGTGTTTGGGAAAACTGTTTTGCACTTTTACTTATATTACTTGTCCACTCTATACTTAGGTATTTGCTTAAGAAAACTGAAAGAATATATTGACACAAAACCATTGGTGCAAACATCGGTAAAATTTGTTTTGTGATATTAAAAACTGAAAGCAATTCATATATTTATTGAGCTGATTGAACAAATTGGAGTGTGTCTATTGGGTGTGATACTTCTTAGTAACAAAATGGAAAGAACTTTTGAGATATTCAACCTCATGGTTAATTGTGCTGAGAGTTAAACTTCAAAAAAATTATCAGCTCTATGTTCTAACGTACTTAAAATTTTGGGGAACCAATAAAATGTATGCTAACTGAAGTCATGTTATTTGTGCCTATGGATGAAGTGAGGATAAAAAGAAGCAGAAACATAGTTTACAATAGGGAATAAGAAAATTTGGTGTCAACAGATATATCCTTTACTTTGTTGCTGAGATGGTTTTCTGGCAATGCACATATGTCAAAATTATTCAGTTGTACCCCTTGTATATGTCCAATTTAATGTATTTCAATTATTCACCAATAAAGTTTTTAAAACACTTTAATGTGTTGTATGAATGAACTTAATAAGATGATTTGAAAATTGGCTATAAAATTTTCTGAGGAATCAAATTTTTTTAAAATTATATAAGTATTTGTTATAATTAGAGAATCTATCAATTAGTATTATTATTTTACTTAAAGTTCACAATATTTAGAATTTAAAGTTATAACTATGGCAAGTCAGGTATTATATTACCACTTAAAATACATGGGAAGGGCTGAGGTTATAGCTCAGCAGTGCAACACTCACCTGACAAGTGTGAGGTCCTGAGTTTTATTTCCCTGTATCAAAAAGTTAAAACAAAACAAAACAAAAAAACTCACAAGGAAATATATTTCTAAAATAATACAACAAATGTAAGCCTTACATACAAAACACATGTGGATGTATGTAGTTATAGGTATGTGTTATTTTTACCTTCTCAGATCAAAATTGAAATAAAAATACATAAATAATATTTCAGTGTAATAAGCTATGGGACATTTAAGATATTTCTTTGTGAAAGTATGCAATTTTAGCCTCACTTGAAATTCTACCAGCAGTGCACTTCATAATTTAGAATGAATTTTGGAAGCATATTTCTTCATTTCATTCTATGATAAAAAAGTTAGAAAGTTTTACAAAATACTTTTTTTTTTGCAGATTTAGTTTTTACATTCTGTTTCAATATATTCAACAAATGCATAAAAAGTTAAAAGTATCCATAATTATGTGTGCCTCCTTGTGCTTTGCTTTATGTATACATTGTATAATCTTTAACTCAGGTTAAATAGATCTAATTCATTTATAGAAAACATTCAATACTTCTTTTTTTAATTTCGGTTTTGCATCCATGTTTCCCATACATAATGTTTGCATTCATCATGGGGACTTGGTATATGAACACTGCAAAACTTCTTTATTTTTCATCCTCTTCCCCTCCCCACCTTCCCCCACCCAGCTGCATTTTGAAGTGCATTATTATTACTAGAGTCATATGTAGAATATTGGATTCTTGTTATCCACAATCATATAAAGAACAATCTTTAAACTTATTCACTGACATGTTTTAGATGCATTTGGGTATTAAAACCATTGTTTGCATCAAAGAGTTAACAATGTCCCATTTTTGGTCAATTTAGAATATATCCAGTAAATGGATACTTTTGCAAAAGCCAAAATGCACAAATGGAGTAATAGTGTGTTGAGGTTGAGTGCACACAAATTGAGCTACGCCACGCATGATATACTTCTTTATATATATAACCTGGCCATTTCTCTGAGAGACTTATTAGTAAAAAGCCAGAAGTCTGCAAAGTATTTGACTTAAAAGTTAACTCAATAAAAACATGACTACTGATAGTGGAAAAAAAATGTAGCTTTAATTCAAAGCACAGTGTTTCCAGACAGGTAAAATTATAGGACAAGCCACAATATTTCCAGTTAAATGCAAAGAAAATTGGATTTAAAATGTCTGATAATCAGGTGACATTTTGGATACCTAAAAATACATCATTGTGGTAAATAAAACCTTTAGAAATAATTTTCAGATATCAAGGAATTATTTATAATTTCCTTTAATCCATTAAGAAATTTATTTTCCAGGCTAACAAATTGAAAGAGTAAACATATTATTAGGTAACAGACATCTTTTCAAGTGACAAGTGATTTCCTCAGTTTCCTCATGGTTGTTGTAGTTTCAAATTTTTGATTAGTAGAGAAAATATGCATATATTACTATATATTAATAATATAGATAGAGATATTGAGAAAGGAACAATTCCATTGTGTATATTTCTTTAATAACAGTGAAAACAATCTTTACCAAAATGTCCTCAGAATTATGTCCTCTATGATGCCTTGGCAAAATTCATATCACTTAAGAGTGCCTAACTCAATCATTAGGCAAAGAGTAAAACCCAAATGAATGATACATATCCTATCCACTGAGATCTGAATTTAAGTCATCTTCCTCTTCTTCAAAAGAAAAATTCAAATACTCATGTTTAAAGGTACGGTATATTCATGTATGTTCCCATCCTAAGTGAATGTTAAGTTGACTGGATTTTTCAAATATGTAACAGTAAATTTAAACTTTGATTTTGTAATAATGGATATATTTAAATTTATACATTATTGGAAAGAAAATATGGAGAGAAATAATGGAATGAAGAAAGTAAAGGTTAAGTATTTGAGTCAGTGGTGTTCTATCTTAGATAAATAGCTCACCATTAATAATTGTGTTTGATATATCACAAATAGTTTTTCCATAACATTAGTATTATTGAAACATGATGCATTTTCTCCCAATAATTATTTTAAGTACAAAGACTGTCTATGAAACCCACACTGTAAAGTAATACTATATATCCAACTTTCCTCTCCATCAGTGTTTCCTTCATACTAGCTAGTAGAAAGAAATGAAAATAATGTTATTATCATTTAAGAAATTAAAATAAACAATACTTTTAGTAATTTTCAGATATAAAAATATCTTTTAAACAAGAATGCTTTTAGATTAACAGAAAATCACAAAACACACACAGACTTCTCATATAGCACATGCCTCATTCACACTTACAATATTTTACTTTGGTATGGTACATGTATTATGGTACAAACGGTATATATTACTGTTACATAATTTCCTTATTAATGTACATTCACTGTTGATTTTTTTTTAATCTAGTATCTTATTTCTGTTTTAGGATCCATTATGGACACAGTGTTTCTTTACTATTATATCTCTTTACGTCACTCTAACACCCACTCATTTTCTGTTTTTTTGTTTGTTTTGCTTTGTTTGTTTTTTGCTTTTTTGAGACCAGGTCTCACTAGCAGTTCAGGCTGGCCTTGAGTTCACTTTGTAGCCCAGGGTGATCTCGATTTTGCAACAATTCTCCTGCCTCAACCTTCCAAGTGTTAGCAATTACAGGTGTGTGTCACCATGCCTGGTTTAGCATCTCATATTTTCTTGCTTTTGCAAATTGACTGTATTGAGGGCACAGATCAAATATTTTACAGAATGCCCTACAATTTATATTTTTATGATTATGATGAGAATTAGATTATGTATTTTTTAGTCTAACCACATTCTATCAAGTAAAGACTATCAACATGACTGATCACTTTTGATGCCTTACTTGATCAATAAACAGAAGTGTTGTTTGTCAGATTTATTCACTCATTTTTGCCTTAATTTTATATTGTGCACTCTCTGGAAAAATAGTATATACATAGCCCAGAAGTAAGTAATGATTTGGAATTATTATGTTGCAACAGATGATAGATTTATTTACATTTTTGTACATATATATGTGTGTATGTATGTATGTATGTAGTAAAGGTAGTTTATTGGATTATTTGAGTTAATGAAGGAAGGAGCACTAAGTGCTTCAGTTGCACCCTTTTGTAATCTCTAGTGGGTTTACACAACTCTTTAACAGGTGCCAAGCTTGTGATTTTTATTGTAATGAAAACATTTACCCCAAACTATTTCATATTTTCAACATGTGCTATGTTATTTGGCACCTAGTCTTTTTTACCATAAGGAAGAATACCTTTCCTTTCTAAAACCTATAGTACACAAATTTTAGGCAATGTAATACAAGTTTACCTATATTTTATGAATATAGGTCTCATATCTATAAAAAAATGTCATACTACCATCAAACCACAACAAAACTTTATTTATTTTGAGTACAAATTTCAGTGTTCAATTGTCTACTTTGAGAAATGTTGAAGAAAGTTAAGCAAGCACAATAAAATGTCTGTGACAGCAAATATCAACAGTTTTCCTTTTCTGTCTACTCATCTTGTCCCTTTGAAACTCCACTGAGAGTCAGTTTAGTACTAAACCTCTCTTTTGTAATTTAATTGCATTGATTTAAATCTATTTTCATAAGTCCATCATTTGAAGAAAGAAGAAATTGTTTTCTAAATAATTATGATTTCATTGTAGCAATGAAATCCAATTTCAATGGATCAATATCCATTCACAACTGTTAAATTCCGTATCATTAGTGATGGAATAAACTATCATACATTGGAGTTTATAATTCTGTGCATGATGAATTCTAGAGATTTTCTTTGCTCACACCTACTACTTTCTACAGAAAGTACAATAAAATGGTTTTCTAGACTATTCTTAATTCAATGTCATGAGTTTCATAACCCAGCACAGAGAATGTCTAAGATCAATGGTGTTCCTGCCAAAAAGGTTTAAGCTAAATCCAGTCATAGGGAAATTATATAAGTCCAATGTGAGAAATGAATAGTCTGGATTTTTCATCAAAATAACTATCGTGGATAACAAAGACAAGCATGGAAATTGTTTTAAAGGAAAGCAAAGGAACTTAGTGTCTTGATTACGTTTTTCTCATTGCTGGGAAAAAATACCCAACGAACAAAATTAAGGAAGGAAAGTCTTATTTAGCTCATAGCTTGTGGAAGTTTCAATCCATAATCAACTGTCTCCAAGACAGGGTGACATGGCACAGAGGCAACAGTTCAAAGTGGCAGAAGACAGCAAAAACACAAAGAGCGAAATTGGAAGAGCAAGCAAGCCTCTTTTCCTCCCTTATGTTATAAGCAGGTTCACCCGCCCAGGGTAGGTGTGCCCTCATCTTGCACAGGCTGAGGATGTTTGCAATGTGAGGACCTTAGCCTCCTTCTGAGTGATTTAGTTGAACTTTTGACCTTCTCAAATTGACACATGAATAGCATCCTAGAGTGGTAAGGGCTTTCTTTCCATGCCCCAGGATATAGAACTGTTGAGTTACTTAGTTGAGCTTTTAGACTTCTCAAGGTGACACAATGTGTCAACCATAACAGTAAGTAAATGTAATATGTGATTCTTGAATAGATCCTGATTTTAAAAATAAAATCTATATGGCATACTAGTTGAACATTTGACAAAATACATAGTTTAATAAATAATACTGTACCCCTATCATGTGATAATGATAGTGCTGCTGTTTTAGGGAACATACTTTATCTTTGATGATACTTGCTGAAGATGTTAAGACTGAAATATGATGTCTGAAATTAATTTTTAAATAATTTTATTTTGGTAACAAGGCTTAGTAGCACATTGCTACAATTCTAGAACTCTTGTAGGTTGAGCAAGAGGAAGGAAAGCTCAAACCATCCTAGGCAAATTAGTGAGTTTGTGAGACTGTCTCAAAATTTAAAAAATAAAAATGGTTTTGGGATGTAGCTCAACACAAAGACCATGGTTGCATCAAAAGTTGATGGTTTATGAATTGAAATTCTGTAGAGAGAAAATCATCACTGGAACAACTTCTACAATTAAAGATTATTGAAAGAAATTCTCGAATTAAAGTATAAATTGCTGAAAAGTCAGTATCAACCGAATGCTGCCTGTATCTAAGTATGTGTCCATTAACTTGGAGATAGATATGAAAATATAAACATTGTGGTACCAATAATTGTATGAAGGGAATGTTTAGAAATAAAAATATAATTTAGTGAAGTTTTAAAAAATGAAGGATAAAGAAATTTTTAGATATACTAAAGGGAGAATCAGTGAGTATAAGAAATGAAAAAAAACATAGACATGGAGGAGAACATGAGGCATCATGCATGCATGCCCACGCACACTCAAATCTTAGGTACGATCTGTCAGAGAAACTCAGAAAACAGAGGTAGAGACGAGGAGACATGCAAATAAAAATGACCAAGTTTTCCAGTATGTGTTAAAGTATATGCTTTCATATGCCACAAGGCCAATCATTTCTAAACAAAATTTAATTAAATTATTAGTCTGGTAAGTATTTATCTCCATCACTATTACTCTATGTTTGCAATAACAATGAAGAAAGTTTATCTGTCAAATAATTACCTAAATGTGCAATACAATAGAAAATTTGATTGATTTAACAAAGTAGAAACAACAGAAGGCAAAAAATACATGGAAAGAACATTTTCACATACTTATAGCTTTTATGTAACAATAAAAAAAAGCTAACTTAAAATTGATTAATCTACAAGAGTCTATGTAATTGTATATACTCAAATACTTAGTGTTCATTTGAATATTCATATTTGAAACTAATGATTCCAGATTTTAATTCAGTACTCAGGGTCTTTCAAGTATGTTTTCCATTTTCTTCAGTTATATTGTCACTTTCAGCAGCTGGTAGCAGAGACAGAGCACTTAGATGAAGACCCATTCTGACCCATTAGATGGGTGTTGCACTGGTCCCAGCAACATCCATCTATCCCTTCAGCTTGCAGTGCATTGACAAGAACTTGTTAGGTCCATCATTACTCAGAGGAAATGCTGCCTGGCCCTGTATTAAGGTAAAATGAGTGAGGACATCTCTAGCAAAGAGCTAATTGTCTGTTTACCAAAACAATGGAAAAAAACACTTGTGAAACTTATCAGAGCTTATTCAGGTATGACTAGAAAATCTGAGATGAACAACTTGAAATGCATTGATCTGCTAACTACAATCTGTATTGATTTCATCCAGAATGTTTCAAAGAAGAATTTTGAACACTTTTAGCCCAATTCTTTAATAGATTATTCCAAAATTAGGAAACAAAGGAAATGCTAAAGAGCTCATATTTTGGTTATTAACGACAAAGAAAGAATCAAACCATATGTCCATATAAATTCAAAGACATGTTAATTATTCATGCACACAAATGTTTCATATTCACGTACAAACATGCATTTTCCAGAACCAGTGAGTCTGTGTGCCCCTGTATCTGAAGATGTAACTCGAATGCTACTTCTCTTTTTTATACCTCACAAAAAAGTACCACAATTATTTCAAAATAGATATAGATGTTTTAGTTGAAACTGTTGTTATATCTACTGAGTGATTTCGAGTATTATATAAATAAAAGTATAGTGCTTAAAACAAATTCTGGCCTTTTTGGAGATACATTTATGTTAATTATCTACCTAGTCTGCCAATTGCCAACACACTGGTCTACTGTTTGTGTAATTGAATTCTACATGTTATTTTATGGTAAAACCTGTTCCATATTTGTCTTCACTTATGTTTAGGCTGCTTGGAATTAAAGGAAGACACCATTGAGAACCTGCTTGCCGCAGCGTGCCTCCTCCAGCTCCCGCAGGTAGTCGATGTGTGCTGCCACTTCCTCATGAAGCTTCTGCATCCGTCCAACTGCTTAGGAATCCGAGCGTTTGCAGATGCCCAGGGCTGTATTGAATTAATGAAAGTGGCTCACAGCTACACAATGGTAAGGAAATTAATATTTAATAATAGAGATGCCTGCTATATTATCAAACATAAAAAGTAATTACTGCGAAGACACTGCACAAGTTTTTAAAACTTAAAATGATTTTTGGATGATTAGCATATTTTTATTATTAAATAATATGAGAAATACTACTATAGTATTATTTTATACTTCAATGTGGAAATAAATTACATAGTTGCTGCTTTTTTGCTTGTTTTATACTCTGCAGGCAGTATGGATGTTGATATTGACTACTTGGAATTTTAAAAGTTGTATAACAAAATATTCTTAACTGCTTCCATCATATCTATTTCTTTATATTCATTTGCACATTGGTCTTATCCTGTCTTCTGTATTTTTTATTCAACCTATCCATTATAGCTATTGTGTGTGATACAACCAACTATGCCTATCAGATTTATGGAGGAAAAACTTATAGTTGTAGTGCATATTGTATAGTGTTCACTTATAAAGTGAGTATGAGACTCCAAAACTGTATCTTGGGAATATACATTCTAAAGGAGAATATTTAGATTCATAAAATAATCTGCATTGTATAAATTTGACTTGCCATACTATTTTCGTAGTTCAAAATTCTACATTGAGTGATTACCACTTAGTAAATATTATCAAAATAGCTTAAAACTATTGTGGGTTTGTTTTTTGGATTTCTATTTCATAACCATATGCATTTTTGCCAGTCTTGTAAGTTGTAAAAGTCATTCCATTTGTACAATTTAAATGTGCAATAATTATAGTGTGGAATTTGTTTTTACATGATTTGCATTCTAAAACAGAGTGATCAATTTAACCTTTAATATCCACCTATTTTATATGACAGAAAAATTATTCCAAAAGTATGTCATACATATCCTGGCTTAGAGTAAGCTCTCTGTAGATGCTACCCCTTTTTATTCTCATGTTATTATTATTTATATTAGCAATGGTCCTATTGTTATTATTAATACAAACAATGTTAAAGTATTACAGAATGATTCCTTTCCAAATCAAAAGAAGAGGTTATCTGAGATCAATCTTATTAATCTTTATGGTTCCTATTTATTTCAAGATTCAGACTTTGAAATTTAACATTTCAAAACTTTAATGAGATTCAAACACTTAAACATATTCTAAATGTTATGCCTCAACACAGTTTCAATATTATTCTTATTTTATTCTTTAATCCTTTAAGCGGATTAGTAAATTAGATGAAAATGTTGAAATGAAAAGGAGATCCATGATTTGTAATTCTATTGTCAAATCCTTCTTTAGAAATATTTCATGACAGAGCATGGCTCTATTTAAGAAATTTTATGAACCATACAAAATCATTGTAAACAAATACTTCATTAACCAAAATATCAAAGTCCAACTGCTGCTATTTAATTAGGCACATTTCATTACAATCAGAGGTTCCTGGCTTAGCTAAGAGAAAGAACAATATGCTTCCATATCCAGGAGGAAAATGGTCCCTTCTGGTCTAGTTTGAAATTATTAATTTGGTTATAAAAATATGTTACAGCTGCTTGGACTGTTCTGCATTTTATTACACAATACAAACAATAATTTTTTCCACGAACACTTTAAATGTGTACCCTAAAGGAAAATGTATTTGAAAGAGAAATGTAGAAGAGTTCTAAAATATTATATTCTACATGACTTTATATTAGTTTATTCTAGAATTGAGTGGCATATATTTTGAATCACATTTAATGAAATTCAAATGATTTTGAATTATTTGGTAGATATGAAGCTCTAATGATTTCCAGTTTCTCATAGTCATCATTTTAGTGAAGAAAATTTGCCATCCAGTTTTCTTTGTTTTTTGTAACACTTCAAAAGTAGTGTTCTTCATCTGATACTGTTTTCTTATCACAAATTTTCTTGTGATCCTTGTCTAATCAACCATATGCCTTGATCTAATTTATTTAATCTGTTCTTTAAAAACAAACCTGTCCTATTCTTTTTTTCTTTATCTGTTTTAGTAGCATGTCATCCCAATTTTCCTACTAAATCTTTGTGGGATTAACTTTGTTACTTGCTCAAATCTTTTGTTTGATTGTTAATTGCTTAATTAAATAAAAAATTATTTTGTGTAATTTTAATTTTTTTTGCTAAAGTTCCTTAGATGTGAACTTGATGTTTGAAGTCCATACTTTGCATCACAGTGTGTGGTTTTTGATTATCTATATGATTTATTGTATTTCCTTTAGAAATTTCATTCATTTATTTAGCAACAGTTATGGATTATGTGTGTTTCCAACATCTATTCAGGAAAGGTGACTTGGCAGTGAAATGGTTAATATGGAATATACTGTAAAATTTTGACTGTGAGAATATCTATATTGGGTAGAAGTATGAAGCTAATTGTAGCATGTTACATTTTATATGTAACATGTTAATTTAATTTTGGCTTCATGAATATGAAGATAACACCAAAATATTTGAAGGAAATAGTTCTGCTGAGCTGTATTAGATTTCATTTGACACCTTTGTTTAATTTGACATACTTTTAAAAGAAGTGAAAAGTCACAAAATATTTTGAAAATATTTTATAACCATGTAATTGAGAGAAAAGCTGAAAATCTATAGTTGACTGTATCTTAATAAAATTAGGGTATGACAGTAGCTGTCTTCATGTATTTGACAGAATGGACTTAAGTCTAAAATTGTAGTGTTTATTTGTATCTTGTTCTGTTTTTTATGATGTTAGTAGCATAATCATCGGTTCAAGTTAAATGTTACATGAATTGGTGAAGAGTGTATGCAAATGGATGAAATGTTTCCATTTCAGTCTTCTGATTGTTCCTTCTCTGCTAGGTGGTCTATTAGTCTATTTCTACCAATCATTGTCACCACATCACCCCAAGATGAACTCTGCCTTTCAGGGGACATATCTAAAGCTTCACTTTCCCAGAAATTCTAGCAACAAATTTCCAATAAGCTGCATTCATGGAATAGAAATATTCATTTTTCTGTATAGACCTTTGTGAACAAATATGTAGATAAATGAACAGGTTAAATAACTTTCAAGTGTGCCCTTGAAGTATTTTTCTTTCACTAGTACAGTCTGAGATAGTTTAGGGGAGATTTCTGGAGGTTCCTGAGGAAGGCAATGTTTTCATGCTTTTGAGGAAAATTCACATTGAATAAAAGTTTGAGATCATTAGTAGAGTATTTGCCAAAATTTATTTTCACAGGATTTTCAATGGCTATTTGAACCTCCAGTTCCCTATCCACAATCTTTCCTAGTTAGAACATAGAGTGTTTTTATTCCTAAAGTCTTAAATGCACCCTCGACATACCAGGTTTAAACTCCATATTCTCCTAAATATTTCCTCTACAGATAGCTTCTACCGTACTACCTAAGCATTTTTCTCAAAGCTCAATGAACTTTCCTCACCTCATCTAAATACCTGTTATATACTGGCTTCCTTTCACTTTACTCAAGTATTTCCCTTACTATCATCCTTGCTATCAAATAACAAGTAATTTTAGTTTACAGTTTAATTTTATCCATGACAAATTTTAATATCTTTAAAATTTCCATGGCATTCTCTTCCTATCATCATGTGATGTCATCATACACTTTCTTTTATCATTATAATTTTAAATCTCAGTGAATGATCTACAAGAATATATTACACACTTATTACTGGCATAAAGCACATCTTCTCATTGATTTTTTTTTGTCCTACTACGTGTCTTGTGTATTGCAATAGGTTAATTAATTCCCATACTTCCACTGGGTGTTCTTTAAGGACTGTAAGTCTCATTAGTCTTGAATTCACTCATCTAACAAGACTTCATGTGATTTCCCTCTAATGGTCTTTCTAATACATTTCTTGCTATTATTTTCCTCAATTATACAAGTTGAGTCATAATTCTTTAGTGTTTTTGAGTACATCAAGCAAAATATGACTGGACGATTTTTGTGCATGACCTCAATTTCTTCTTCCAGAAATACTATTCTACCAATGCTTAATGTCCTTTCTTCCTCTGCTCAAATGTCAATTCCACTGAGATCTCTTCTGTGCATACTGTATTTAAAGTGACAATTTCTTTAAAACTCTCAATTTTTTTAACTACTTTATATTCTTTACAGCCCTTATTATTTACTAAGTATTTGTTATGGATTTTTTTTTGTTATTGCCTACCTGCTCCATTTAAATAATAACTTAAGGCAGTAATTTCAGTTGCTTTGGTGTTTGTTTGTTTGTTTGTTTGTTTTTTGGTTTGCGGGAGTGGGGGTTGAACCCTGGCCTCCACACTGAGCTTCATGGATCTACACCCACAGCCTTTTTCTTCTGATGGGAGTCTTGTTAAATGACTGAGTTGTCCAGCTGGGCTAGAACTTATGATCCTCCTACCTCAGTCTTTGAGAGTGCTGGACTTGTAGATGTGTGTACCACCACAACACAACAGTCATTATATTTTTTAAAATTGCTGCAACCTAAATGCATGAGTAAATTATTTCACAATATTTTAATCATTAAATAATTGAATTGATGAGCTATTATTGACTACGGAGTGCCAGGTACTGTGGTAGGCGGCTCCAGTAATGTAAGAATGAACTACATAGAAATGATGTTGCCATTAGAGTCAAGGGTAGTATGTTGAACTAAAGTAAATCATAATTATCAATTATGGTTATGTGAGTTTAGGTATAGATGAGTGCACAGGCATGTATGTAAATGTTACAGAGCAAAATTATAAGATTCTATGAGAGAATCAAACACAAAAAGCCTTTTAAACTAATGAATAGACTGAGTTTTAATATATGACATAGAATTAGTGGAAGAATTGGTAAAGAATATTCATAAATGATGGAAACACATATACCAATAATCTGAGGTGAGAAAGAGATTGTTCTGGTTCTGGAAACTGAAGCAAGATGGAATGATGGGAAAGAAAGGGAACAGAGATAGTTTATGAGCTGGAGAACTGAATGTCAGTGTTTGGACTTTGCAAATAATTCATTTTTTTTCCTTGAGTATTGTGCTATGCCATTGATAATGTTTGACCAATTAAAGATCAAATTTTATTTTTAAGACAATTACCAGACTGGCCTAGGGATAATTCAAATGACAAGACCAGAAGTAAGAGCCAGTATATCACTAGAACAGATGGTATACTTCATATACACAGAGAGAGGGAGAAATCAAAGGGGAGTGTCAGGTAAACTATTGCCCACCTTATGATGTGCGTGCTTAGTCCAGCTCAGTTGAGAGTAATGCTTTCCACTACTGGTGCTCATGGTGCCACAAGTTAAGTACCTAATGTGTCAAGCAAGCACTGTTGTAGATATTAAATATTCTTACTTAATTTATCCTTTTTCAAAATCTCTGCAGGAGATGCAGTATATTATTATTATAAACATGATAAAAAGTATGACTTTGGAACATTAATGAATTTATTGAGGATCCATAGACAAGATGTTCTGAAACATGCTGTTAAACATAGAGTATACTGTTAGTACAAATTTAATGGCCAAACTAATATGAGCAAACAGTGAGTACATTTTACCCAGTATATCGTCAGGTTTCTTACACCCACAACACAAAACTTAGATTACTTCAGACAAATAGATATTATAAACCTTAAACTTAGTAAGAGAACTCCAAAATGGTTACACTGCTCAGCTTTTTTTCCCCATTCCCTGTTCATTTCATTCACTTTCTGCTCAGCGCTAACAAGATTTCACTAGGCTTATGCTGGAGGCAGAAACAGTGGCAATATAACTAATTAGTGGCTCTGTGTACATCAGTAGCCTTGAAGAATAATAGCTGGAGCATGAAGCTTTCTAGAGTCAGCATAAGTGCAGTTGCCCTTCACTGTGGTAGCATTAAAAATTTCTGTACATTGTTCACTTGCCCTTCAGAACCATTACAGCAATCCTGAAAAAAAAAAAGAAAAACACACTTTATTAATGTGAATTTTTTCATGGTTTTGAAAATATTATTCCTAGTTTCTAGCTACAAATTTTTTCCTAGTTTCTAGCTACAAATTTTTCTCTAAATTTTTAGAGAAAAAAAGCAAAACAGAAAAAGGGTAGAAATAATACAGAATTTCAAAAAACAACAATTAGAAATCACTAGTCAAAAAAATAACAGTAAGAAATCACTAGTTGTTAAACTACATAATGTTATCTTAGAAGTTTAATAATGACTTCTAAAAACCATAAATTAGAGTTCTCGTTGAAGGAATAAAGTTTAAATTTCCTTTTTCCTCTAACTCACCAACATAATATTCATTTCCTTAATATTTTTCTCACAACTATCATTGATGCATCAGCACCAAAATTGATTTTAATGCATTTTCTTTGTGCTACCCATTACTTTGTTATTCTATTTCAGTGTCTCATATGTGTGCATAGTCTGAATAATGAGTTTAAAATATATGTAATTACTAAATTAAAAGTTTGACTTTCAGTGTTTCTTTATCAGTTGATCAGAACTGACAGAACAAGTACAGTACGCAGTTTTCAGGAACACTGCTATAGATATTCAATGATCATGAGTATTAAGGAAATATATGGAAGCCAAAGTAGAAAGGAAGTTTCTCTTGTTCTATGGGAATGTGCATGTGCGTGTGTGTACGTGTGTGTGTGTTTGCATGTTACGCACCTAAGTTAGTCTGACTACTTTTATGATTACCAGAATTAAATTAATTACTCTTCCACCGCCACCTGTGTCATTCATTAGCATCTCAGCATTGAGTTGTCTGCAAAGGCAGTTCTTGCTAGTTCTCTCATTTACAGACACTGTAAATGTACCTCTGTCTACTAAGACTGAAAGTAGATTTTCAAAAAAATGACATTTTTGCTTAATGCAATCTATCAAAAGAATATTCAGATTGCATTGAATAAATTGCTAAAAATGTATCTCAAATAGTATTACTTTGTAAGAAGAAATATTTGTATAATTGCAACTTGACTATCTAAAACAATGCAATTATTAGAGTTCTGTAAAGAACCACAATTACATGTCAATAGGTGGGGTTTTCAAATACTAATTAAAAGTAAGCTGGTATCTAATGATACAGTCCATTTCTTCTTTCCTGATGTTGTTAAAATGTAGTTCAATTTCAGGTTTTTGTATCAAAATTTAAAAAGCATTTCATTAAGAAATGCATCCTTTGTGATTTATTGTTGCTGCAGATGACCATGAAGATGATGATAGTATCTATCTACATCAAGTACATTCCATTTATTTTGTTTTAAAAAGGAAATCCATTTACTTTGTTCCCTTTATTCACATTTTAAAATTTTCATTTCTTCCACTGAGCTATTTCTAAAACACAAAAATACAGAATGCAGCTATCTAAAATAACAACATAGAACACACACTTAACTCTTCACAAATTAATACCTTTAATTTACTGTCCAAAATATTTGAATTTCTGCAGATTTCTTGTATTGTCGGGTTTTGGTGGTTATACTAAAATACAAGAAAATTTGGATTTTCTTGTAATCAAAAAATTTTAATTTGTTTAAAACTATTCTATAAACATACATTTACATCATTTTCATAACTTGAAGTAGTTATGACTTCAATTATTTTTATCTGTAGAATTGCCATGCATGATAAATAATACTCCTGCAATATTAAAATATTGAAAGGATCTTTCTAGGGATTTTAAGATGAAAAGTTACAAAAATTTGCCTATAAGATCTTTTCACTTACTAATCACAATCTTTGACAAATTACATCAATAATTTACTTTTTGCAAATGAGAAATGACATACATATGGAACCCTCGTTTTCTATAATTTCACATCTTAAGATAATTTCATAGAACATTTATGTTTTCTACTGATAACATAATATGGAACTAATTTCCTTTTTCTGCCATTTAGATTTTTTTTTATTTTAATGTGATTTTGCTCTAAAGGATTATATGTGTGCTTATGATCTTTATGTGTGACTTTTAGAGTGAAAAAAAGACAGAGGATTGATTATAGTTCAAAAGAAACATAGTAAATCAATTTTTGCCAGAGGGAAAAACAGTCTGCCCTTTGTACACAATGAAGGGTAGAAAAGGAGTCTTTGTTCTTAAAAGAACATTTTCAGAAACTTATTTTAGAACCATATAAAATTCAAGGAAACATAATTTGTAAGTCTTTGTCAGGTGTTTATTCCAAAATTCAAATCTTTCTAGATAAGCTATGCATAAAATTAGACTTTTGCATATTATGTGGCAAGGAACTGCTAATGATTGTATTATTAAACTTCAGTAGAGCAACTTTTTCATTTTAGCCACATGGTTAATTACATTTAAAAAATAGATGGATAAATACTTTCATATAATAATTTGAAAAGTATTATAAATATTAATAATCTTAAATTGAATTTCATGAATATTAATACTTTAAGTGTAATATTTATCTCTAACCCAAAAACTTGAAATATTTGTTGTGTCTAATTTTATTTTTCTACCTCATAATTAGATGTTAAAATAAATAAGCAAATAAATACACAAAATAAGATGTTTCCATTCTCTTTGGGATTATCACTCTTTCAAAATTATTTAACAAGTAACAGTCCCTCTATGATGTCCACAAATATTTTTAAGTTACAATAAGTTTTCAGGTGTCTGTTCCATATTAAAAGACTATTTAATTATTTCACATTACAAAGGTAAAATGTATATCATCAGATCTCATAGAAAACTGTATCACCATAGAGTATTCCTGCATTGGCTGGCTGTTTCTTTTCATTGAAATCTGTAAAATGTTTGTCATCATTGTATAGAGGAACAAATTCAAACCCAGTGTTCAAACACAAAAAGTATGTAATAAATAGCATTACTATCAGGCCAAGTGTATGTATTTCCTTATGATACCTGACTTTGTAAAATAATGTATCATAGTGAAAAAAATGTTGGATCAGTGAGCATAAATGGACAAAAGTATGAAGAATGAGATTCAGATATGGATCTATGTAAATACAATAAATATTATAATTTATATTGTGGCTTAATCCCAATAAGAATTTATATAAGTATTATTATTTACATAAAATAATGGTTATTTGAACAACATGAAAAATATTTAATTTTTAAATTACATATTATATAATTAATAAAATGGCTGAATTGTTAAAAATAATGGTGTTTAAACTTTGTGTGTCTGTTATTTTCTCATTGGTGAGAAAATATGCCCAACAATCCTGAGTTAAAAGAGGAAAAGTTTACTTCAGCTTGTAGTTTCTAGAGGTTTTAATCCACAATCAGGTGGCTCTAAGGGAAGGCAACATGCTAAAGGAGCGTCACAGAAGAAAATCAGTTTATGGCAAAACAGACAATACAGGGAAGTAAGAAGCGTTCCATCTGAGCTATACTCCATTTGAGCTATAAGCCTTTTCAGTGATTCCATTTGCATCCAGAGTGGGGCTTCTGTTTTCAGTAAATCCATTCCTCCACGCCCAGAACTATGCTATTTCCAACCAGCGGACTAATTCAGTGCTATATACCCTTAATACCGTTATCACACATCTTAGATCCAGCCAGCTCCACAAAGCCCCATCAATATGAGCACATGACTCTTTGGGGACCATCTAAAGAAAAGCTGTAATACTTTATAAATCAACATTATCAGTTCTATCAATAGACATAAGACTGAATAATACACACAAGGTGAATTAATTGTTCATGCTAGATTCTATACCATTGTAAACATTTACTAAAGATGATCTGTATTTTAATTGGAGCTAAAGATAAATGAATATGAAGAGATTTCCAAAGGTATGGATAGAGATAGAATTTAGTTTCTTTTCCAATTTTATTTGAAAAAAGTATTGTTTATTAACAATATTATGAAATTTTAAAAAAAATTTACTTCTAACATGTGTGTAAGAATACATAATAACTAAATGATTCTGTTACTATAGGTGACATGAAAATAGAAGGTATTTTACTTTGGCTACTGTGAATGCATTATTCTAATTTGTCTTTTATCATCATTTTGACCTGGGGGAAAAGTCAGAAGTTGCCCCTTGTTAGATCTGGTAAATAAGGTGTAGGAGGACTTATCTTAATGTGTCTGTGAGCCTGCTGTCCCACTAGATTGCTCTCAACAGCAGCACTCATATCTAGATCAAATACTATAAAAACACTTATAAAAGAGGACTTTGTGAATTGCTGCAGAAAAATGACAAGAAGAATGACATAAATTCATTTGAGTTTCAAGGGGAATATTTCAAGATTTAGTGACACAGTGTTTTTTGTTAATAGTGTATTTCTTACTAAATTTAAACACAATGTAGTTTTTGATCATTCATTATATTATGATTAAACTAGAAAATTTATGAGCATTATTATGTGTGGACACTGATTATTATGGGAATAGGCACTTTCTATATATTTTTTTCATACGAATAGATATCTGTATCTGTACCAATGTGGATTAAATATGTAAATCTGAAAAAAAGTCTGTTTTTAAGTAGGAAACTCTATAGTAATCATAGTTCATATCTTTTTTGATTTTTAAACTAATACATGGGAACACAAAAATTATACCTAATACTGAGTGCTGTGTTTGTTTTAAAAATTCAAAATTTTTACAGGTCCTACTTGATATATTTGCATTATGATGATTATTGTCTTCCTAACTCCTATGTTTTAAAGTTTTATACATTTGATATCAAAGTAAAAACAAATATAAATCAAATATAGACAATGCTATGTTATCTTCATTAGTTTAGTTTGCTATTTTTTATGTACTGGCAGAAATCATTGGTGTATATATAGTCATATGTTTGTTTTTTAAGGAGACCAAGGCAAATTGCATTTTCTGAAGTACTTGGAATGATCACAGGAAAGATATTGTTAAACACTGA
The DNA here is from genome assembly GCA_004027455.1 of Hydrochoerus hydrochaeris. NCBI lineage: Eukaryota > Metazoa > Chordata > Mammalia > Rodentia > Hydrochaeridae > Hydrochoerus > Hydrochoerus hydrochaeris. Next base: position 43,411 of record PVLA01011326.1, read on the forward strand.
AAGGTTAAAATTCTCGACTATTCCCCAAACTCTAAAACTTTGTAAGTGGCCATCGATGTCACTGCATTTGAACAGTCTGCTGCCATCTGTAAGAAGCCTAAAGTGATCTGTCATGGTTTAGTTGGCAGTGAACTAAAATACTACTTGTCACAGGAAAGAATATTATTTTGCTACAGCATTTAGAATCAAAATTGGACCACTTGATGAACCCACTTGAAATCTACCAGAGTACATTGATACTTTTTCTTTCTTTACTTTTGTAAATCATGAAATGGACTGATAATTATAATCTTATATGATTTCAGAAACACAGAAAAATATGTATTCTAGCTTAATATAAATAAAATTTGGTAATAACTTAGTCCAACAACCCTAGAATTTATAAATACCTCATAGAAAACATTTGACTTAGCCCACACCATGGATGTATGAATAAATGAAGCTTCAGGTTCCAGGATAAAACTAAGTTGATAGGCCAGAGATTTAGCTCAGTGACATAAGCACTTGCCTAGCAATGCAAATTGGTGTGTTCAATCCCTGGTACCACAACAACAACAACAACAACAAACACTAAGTAGATAGATAGATAGATCTATCAAAACTTCATTCGACAGCCTATCTCAATATTAAAAAACATTGCTATAATTTATTTAATCTTATTGAGAAAGGAACAAAAATTTGAGTATACATAGTAACTGAATCTTTTTTTTTTTTAAAAAAAATCTCAGAATTAGTATATGTAAAATGCATTATAGGACCGGGGATTTAGCTCAGTGGCTTAAGCACCTGCCTGGCAAGCGCAAGGTTATGAGTTCGACCCCCAGTACAAGCAAAAACAAAAAAAGCATTATCTTCTAGCCCAATTTTCTTATTGCTGTTTTAGTCATAAGCTATAATAGTAAAATTTGCATAATAACAATTTTAATTAAATTTTATTACCTGATTTTATGTTAATAATATCTTAGAATTTATAACATTTATTAATGTCCACTTAAAATTATGAACAAATATTACATCACCAAGACTGAAAGAGAAATATGGTCAAAATCTTGTTTTTTATTTCTGTTCTTTGATTTTGGTTTTTGTTGTTTGCTTTTTCATTTTTGTTTTGAGACAGTGTCTCACTATGTAGTTCAGACCATTCTTGAACTCACTATGTAGCCCAGGATGGCTTTGAATTCTTGGTGATCGTCCTAATAATTTTTCTTATTATTCTACGTAGTTTGTTTTTAAGTTTTCATTACATATTCCTGATCATTGAAAACATTTGAAATTGCAATATAAACTTTGAACAGAAAAAAATATTAAAAATAATTAAAAAACTAGACAACTTTGCTTTTTTAATAGTGTTGATACAACTATGTGACTTATAGCAATTCACTTGAGATTTTTATCATCACTATGAAATAATTCAAATTTGCTAGAGGTTATCAATGTAATCTTTTGTGGTTCTTATTATTCTCAAATAGTTTGTTAAATTTTAAATTCCATAAAGTAAAAATATATTTCAAGATAATGTTGATATATGCTGTTTTATCACCAAGAAAGAATACCTTAATATCCTCACAGTAGAACATTATCTAATGTAGGTGATTAATAAATGATTGCTGTTTGTCTAATTTTAAATATTTTAATACAAAATTAATATATAAGTAAAAAGATATAAGTCACATACCACTAATTAACCAATTGAAAACCTGACACTTAGTTGTATTCTAGTTCTGCACATATTATGATCAAATGTGTAGTACAATGGACCCTTGAGTTAGGACCAGCCTCGAACACTTGGGTTAAAGTCGGAGTTTTATGACCAAGCTTTATTTATGACTGTCAGGCGGCCAATTATACAGTTATAAACAATGAATTTCACGCTGGAGAAGCATATGCATGCATCAAGCTGACCGAGATGTGAATTTGTGAATGCGATTTTGGTAGGTGCTTTATATGCTCACTGGGTGATTACTGCTACCAAATGTCTCCCCAGATGCAAAAAAAGGAAAAAAGAAAGAAAAGAAAGAAAGAGAAAAAAACGAAAAGAAAAGCTAGAAAACAAGTTAAGAAAGGAAGTGAAGGTAAAGAAACCAGTCAGAATCAAAAAGAAGAAAGAAAATTGTGGAGAAACATAAGTGGCATTTCTGTGTCTGAGTCTTTTCAAGGCGGGACTAACAGGAGCCAGCTGAAGGTAGACAGCATTTTAGAAGTCCAGGCAGGTGTGCCAGCAGACAGTAGGTGGCAGAAGACTGAGTCGGTGTATGTGTAATCACTGTGGAAATGGAAACAGATCTTGAACTGACTTTACCAGCAGGAGAGGTATATTTTAGCAGTTTGAAAGTCTATAAACATTTCACAGTTTTGAAGCCTCATTTTTTTTTCCTTAGGGGAATGTGATGGTGTTGGAAGGGATAGAGAAACAGGCTGTCTCAGAGAAAAGAGGCTGATGGCTTGGCCAAATCTGTTGTAAGAGCTTCCCCCAAAACAGTAGAAAAGTTCCCAAGCCCTTGTGGCAATTGAATGCAAGTAACAATCCATCAGGAGTACATGGGCTGGGAACCACAGAAGGCAAGATGACGACTGTATTGTTGACAGCACAGAGATCTTGCACTGTCTGACACTCCCTACTCAGCATTTTTACTAGGAGAGGAGGGTTTCAAGGTCCTTAACAGTCCATCAGAATCCCAAACTACTGTTGATAACAGTGGGGTCATCGTGAGGTAGCATAGCTGATGACCATGCCCAGAGGTGAATCAGTGACCTGTCCCTCTAGAAGAGATTTTCAGGAGTTCAAGATTATGATTATCTGTCTCAGGCTGCTGTAGTGTTAAAGGAGAGGGAGCCTGACTGACTCAATGCCTTTAATTTGGAAAGGAAGTCTCTTTGTGGAAGCAGTATGGAGCATTCTCACACATGCAGGATTCCATGTTTGGTGCTTCCCAGGCTGCAGGTTTGTGCCTGGCAGAAGAGGTGAGAGGTAACAGTCCTAGTTCCCTGGTGATGATAATAACTTTTTGACAGAGTGGACTTTTGAAGGCAGATAGTTCAGTTTTGTTGTCCACCAGGAAAGTCATAGATTGGTCCCCAATATGAATGTGGAAGTTTTGAAAGTCCTTACCTTTTAATTGGAAGAGGTGTTTTTTTGTTAGTTTTTTTTTTGTGTGTTTGTTTGTTTTTGCCTTATATCTGGCATTTGGGTAGCATGGATAACATTCAATATATTGATGGGCATTTTGATTCCTCTCTTTACAGTTCTGAGAAATGCTTGACTGATTATATGCTTCTGGAAAGGGTGACCTTTGGGAAAGGCTATGGCAACTCATTCATCAGGGCTGATAGTCTAATCTTTCCTCAGTGAAAATGTGGAACTCAGAACAAACTGCTAACAGACATCTTGGGTGGGCATTAGATGGTGCCATCTGACCATGATAGGAAGCAGAAGGCTCTGGAGGGCAGGCCTCTGTGTTTGAATGCAGCCAGTGACTAGCTGGAATTGCTTCAGTTGGCTGAAAGTAGACAAGTTGGGAGTGGGGAGTGAAGCTATAGGTGCTTGTAGCAACTGCAGTGACCAATTAGTGTGCCATTGTGGAAGTCTCAGGAGGAATAAACCTGTTTTTTATTTTTTCTTTGAGATGCAAGGAGCCAGTCTGGTTTCATTTGTAATTCCATAACCTCAGAAAAGTCCTTTACGCTGCAGTTAGGGACTGTGGATTATGGCTAATCAGTTCCCATTTCTGGCTCCCTATGTATTTGTTGTGTACACTTGAATGCTGGTGCAACACACTTTGGGTGTCTCTCAAAGAAAGACTTTTCAGATGTTCACCTGGCCATGCCCCTCAGGGGCACATAGATGCAACTTAGCTAAGGAGGCTATGAGACCTCCGTTACATTCTATGTCTATTGTCACAGAACCGTGGGAGAATGCCCAATCAGCCACCACAACCAGTGCTTCCAAATCATGGTGCACAGATGGAGTAGCCTATGGCTTATGTTGTACATTCCACTCACTTACGTACTCATTTAGCTCTCAGAGGTTAAACATTCAAATCCCTTGAGGGTGGTCCTGACTAACAAGAGTTGATCAAGCTCTCCTTCTGCTCAAGCTGAGCAGCACTGACAGAGCGACTAACCGGGTGTCGCTGGGGGTCTTACTAGAATCAGGCAGGCAAGAGCGAAGGCAGACTGTGTCCCCTTACTTTTGAGCCCCATGTGAGCTGCTCAGTGGGGAGCCAGGAATCCATCCCAGACCTCTGAGACAACTCAAGAAATCTCTAGGACACGTCTTCCCATCCCTAGAGAGGTCCTTGCTCTGTCCATGAGGGCCGTAACTGGTGACCAAAAGGATCAGTATGATCAGTCTTCCCAATATACCAGATGCTATGGCAACAGAAACACTGAAACTCAGGACTTTGGGCAGATTTATTCTATGCAAATGGGCTCTGATCGGATCATTCCTATAATCAGGCTCCAAAGGTCTGGAGAGGGAGGCTCGTATGCAGTTGAAAAAGGAAAGTACAGAGGGAAAGAGTACCTGAGTGTCTTTGATGGTTTTTACAAAATACATCATAGTGAGCCCCTGTGTTTCACAGTGACCAGCCATTTCTAAGAGATAGACGTACTGGATCCTGTAACAGGAACTGTTATCCGAGCAGGTAACAGACTGGTTGGAGGGAACATTTTTCTGCTACAAAAAAAAAAAATGAATTGTACATTATGAATTAGAAGCTGAAGAACAATAATTAGGCATTGTATCTTAATGTCTGAATATAATCAAGTTTTTTTTTGTTGGACAAGTGTATTTTCCAAAGATGAAGCAACTTTTCCAAAATGATTTTATACAAAGAACTTGGGAAGGCAGGTATTTTGGCCTTATGGAAAACTTGTATAGAAGAATGGTTCCTGCAGATGTCAAACATGAACCATAAGTATAGTGTTTCTTTAAAAGCATGAAGTGGAAGCTAGTAAAGATATATTTTAAATAAGACAGCTAGAGCTACTCCTAATCTTAGAAGAAGAGGCATTCCTCCTTTTTCACTTGTCTTCTAGATCACTGTCATCCTCTATTAGAAATACTGTGTTTTTTTAACTGAATATTTTCTTTCCTGTGTCTTCATCTTTTTCTTTGAGCTGACCTGATCTAACCAAAATACTTATCTTTCTTTCCACATCTCTATCAACTTCACAATACAGTCTTCAGATTAGTATATTGATTAACAATGACAAAGAGATGACAGACAATATCCCAGTTTATTTGGCTGTAAATCTTCTTAATAATGAAAGAACGATCATTTAGCTGGAGATTATGCTTCCAAAGGTTTTGGGAGCACGCAAAAATTAAAGAACAGTGCTTCATCCTCCCCTCACCTGCTCCTTTCCTCTTCGGCCCCACCCGCTCCAGCACTCACCTCTCAGGGCGCAAGGTGTAGCAGAAAACAGGCAATCCACAGAGCAAGTCAAAAATCCGAATTATAAAGCTTGTTTGATCTGGGTCTCAAGTGGCATCTTTATTTTAAAAGCTCTTATCCAATTAAAAAAAAAAACCAAGCATTAGGAGAATGTAGACCAAGACACTTACTGTTTACCAATTCTATATAAATTCATAGAGATGTAATTTTATATGTAGAGAATAAATGAGGAGAATTAAATTTTTAAAGCCGTGAAAGTGGAGCATAGCCCAACATGTTGTCTAAGCTTTACGTCACAGTAAGTCCATCTATCCTAGAACAAAAATTACCTCAAGTGCTATTGGTAGGTGGGTTACAACTAGTTTAATAAACAAATAAATTTTCAAAATGTTTCAATAATGTTTTCAAATTGAATAGTCTAAGTTCAAATATGCTAAGTACAAATTATTTTATATTATAAACTATATATTTATATTGATTTAATATTGCTATTTGATGCAGAAAATTACCTACTCGAACTATAAACATTTACCCATATATTTTCAAAATGTTAAAGCAAGACACTGTTGTAAAGTAAAAAAAAAAATTAAAAATGACTTAAACATACATTGAGCATGCTATGCCTAATTCATGATCTCTGTCTCAGAAAAAGAGTATCAACAGAATGCTGAAGTAAATTTGTACATTTAAAGAAAATTGATTAATGTGATAAAAAGCAATATGATTTTAAAGATTAAGGCTTATTTTTCCCAGAGGGTAAAATCGTTGGCAGCCGTCAATTTCATACAAATTAACATGCAATTTTATTGAGTCTATATTGTAACTGTTGGAAATGATAAATCACATAAAGGTGTATTTTCCTAGTGAGTTGAGCAAGCCTACAAATGTCAAACAATATTGCCATCTGACTTAAGCAGATGGTGCTTTCCATGTATTTTATTTAAAGTTCTCCATAATATTTCTCAACACAAGGAGCTGCCCAGAAAGGACATGGAATTTTAATTTCATTACATTATTGTGAAAAATATTATTGTTGTATTAATAGATTGTCAATGTTCTAATGTTTTACAAATGTTGTGTTAACAATGTAAAATTGTAAAGTAATATGAAATAGGTAGTATTCTTAAAATTAAAAGAGGATAAAGCACAGGGAAGTTCATTAAATCATACAGTCCCAGTGAAGAGGAATCAGAATTCAGATTAGATAAATTTGGACCAAAAATGTATTATTTAAGTATTCTTTATATTAAATATTGCATCGTTACATAAGCATCAATTATATTTTCCTTCACTCACTTTTCTTATATCCTCTTTCCTCCTCCACTATTTTAGTGTTATTAAGTGTATCTTCTTTCTAAGCTATGCCTCCTAATGATACCTTGAAGAATAATAGAATAATAATGATGAATCTTGTTTAAAATAAGCATTGGAAAAGAGTAGCTATAGGTAAATGCATGTCAAGAATGGATTATTGATTGATTTGTAACAGGCACTATTATACTGTGTGTTTTCTCCACCTCAAATCAAGTACCCCAGCATTGCCTTTCACAACAGATTACCATCTCTCCTGAGGTCTAAGGCAGACAGTCTTTAACCTCCTTTTACTCTGCATTCAGCCTCTACTAATCTACAAAAATGCTATCACAAAATAAGTCAGTGCATCCAGAGATTAAAAATCCAATTACACTTTTCTGTTCTAATTTTTATCAGTCTTACAGTTACTTTTTGAAAGTCATTTGGACCTTGAACTTGAAGGGAGATTGTCTTTCTGCTTAATTTTTGTTGAATTTTAATTCTCATTCAGAAGTTAACAATCTCGTTAAACCTCTTTCTTACTTGAAATGTTGCATTACATCTGTATTCAATCCTATTTAAAATATTTCATTATGTGATTTTTGATATTTACTTGTAATGTGTTCAAATATTTTCTTTAAATCATTTGTTACATACTAATTGAAAGTTAGCATATCAATGTTAATAAACTCAAATAATGTTTCACAAACTTACTAAGAAACAGCACTTAACTACAGTCCCATCCCTGTATTCCTTGGGGTTCTTGCTTTTCATCAGTGGTACAAGATAGCCTTTGAGGACAGTGAGAAGTTTTCATTTTTAGTGTATTTTTTGTTTGTAATGCTTTTGCTGCATATCTATATCACCATGAATGTGTTAGTTTTGTTTGTTCTTGACTTTATAGAATTTATATTAAAACCTGGTTCCCAGTTGAGATAAAACAACTTTTTATTATTTATTTTTCTTAAATTATGTGATCACATTTCTGTACTCTAAATCTGATCAAATCTATATCCACCTCAATGTCATTTAGAGTTTTGTAAGTATGAGAAACTTTTGGTGGATGGTTTTTTTTTTTCACTCTCTAGTGCCTACATACTTCCTAAACCTATTTCCCTGTTATTTTACTATAGCAGATACCTGCTGCTCCTGTGATTCTAGGATCCTTTTACCCTCCTACCAAAAAGTACCTTATATTTTCCCCTTCTATTATCTAAAAGTTGTAATTCAAAATATAACATTTTAAGAAAATTACTCCCTTACTTATCTACTGTCCTCTTAGCATTTTTCTACAATTTTCATATCGCATTGCTTTCAATAGTTGCATTTTTTAGCCTTACATGTACTGTTTATTCTTAATTTCTTTCAGACATTAGTATATAGAAGGTAGAGCCTAGTGATATGCCACATATTTAACTGAAAATCCATTGCTTCACTTGATGCATTTTACAAATGATTGAATTTGGAACCAGTGCATACATGGGGAAAAGAAAATAAAATCACTTCTCACAAGATATAGAAAAGAAAAAAGATAGGAAGAGGGTTAGCATCTGAGGCAGTCTTCAGATTGAATTTGACATGAATGAGCTATATCAAAACAGAGGAATTTTAGGCAAACTCATATAACCTTGGAACTCTATAAAATTCAGAAATAATTACAAATTTGGATTAATAAACTGAGGCAATTTTCAGTTTACATAGAACAAAATATATACAGCAAATTTTCATTGGAAATAACAATATCACTGCTGGGCAAGACTCAAATTAGTTGGATAGACACCCATTATTGTCCTCACAATGGAAACCAGGATTATGTCTGCATTAATAGATTTCCCAACAAGGCATGCATTATAAATCATGCTGCAGACAACAGAAGTGACGTGACCTGCTGTGTAACCTTATCTTATCGATTTCTCTTAGGTGTTTATCATGTTTTGCTTTTTTTTTAATGAAGGAAGAGGTTTTTGTTTTAGTCCAAAGAAAATGCTATTGTAACTGCAACCATGGTTTAGTTTTTACTGGTCAGATTTTCTTTTGAAAGAGAAATATGAGTTCCCTGCTATCTGTTCAGTAAAATGATTTACATTTTAACATACAGAAGCCTCTTCATTTTATATAGCAAGTTGGTGCTGAAACAGCATTAGTTGCTTAGTTGTTATGCAGAAATAGACTTTATAGATATGCCAACACAGGATAGGATTTAGCATTTATGAGTGCTTTTGTGTTTGTATATTTAATGTTCCTGTTTATTTCATGTGCAACCTTTACTTTATGAGTGTGTATAGATGAGAACAATATTTGTGAAGCATTTTGTGTCAGACATAATATGTGAACAAGCATCTTGCTAATCTTTGTTTTTTTCATAAGAAAATTTTCAATAACTGTTACCTTTTGTTCTGTGAAAAGTTTAAGCATGAAATCCCATATCCATATAATATACCCACCATGTGAAGATTTCAAGGTTGTCATGAGTTTGTATAAAATCCATTATTTTCTACAAATGTCAAAACACTGTTTTCAAACATTTTTCATAGAAGTCTTTCTTTAAAAACACAAAAAAGAAGAAGCTGTCACCTACATTTGAGTTAAATAATTATAATAATCCACTGCTGTACATCTGAAGAGAAAAGAAGCTACAGACTAAACAATTAACTAAATGTAAAGCACACGTGCCTCCTGGAAATACACCCGCATCTTTCTCTAATTCCTATCATGATAAATGCCGGTGAGTTATAAAGCAGCAGCTGCTAGTCTAGAAACAAGACAGGACCATGGAGAACTGAAGGCGCTGGATTAATTATGCTTTTTCAGCCAAATTAGAATAATGGAAGGAGAATAGCTGAAAAAAGCGTAACAAATATTTTTATTCTTTTTGTTTATTTTTTCATGAGTAATCATAGCCTAAACCTGAAGGTGAGACAGGACGACCAAGGGAACCGAAAACCAAATATCTAAAGACTCTTTGGGGAGGTGGCTGAAATTCACCTCAGAGACGGATTAACATGAAAGTCTCAGGACCTCCCTCTTTAATTTATTGTTAAACCTGGAGAACTGATTATGCACACCTGGAGATGCCTTCTCTCTGGAAAGAAGTGTGGTGGGATTAACCTACTCAGTGTGTTTCACTCAGGAATTCTTTCTACTCAAGCATTACAGAGCTGAACAACAACAAACACAATTCAGCAAAATATGCAATTCTAGTTTATGGGCAGGAGCTTTAGCTTAGTGACTGACTCAAGAGCTTGCCAGGTAAGCACCAGGTTGTGAGTTTGATCCCCGGTACCAAAAATAAATAAATAAACAAACAAACAAACAAATAATAAAAACTTAAAAAAGAAATTCTACTTTAAATTCTATAGGTAGAATTCAAACCATGGTAAATACAAAATGAAATGATCCAGTAAAGAAAAATTCATATCAATTGTAGCTCAAAATAAAAGCAAATAGCACTTTTAAAATCACTTATGAATAATGCATTTTAAAAGCTAAGGTAATGTAAAATGCCATATTTTTAGTCTCATTTATGAGAGTGTAAATTTTAGAAGTAGTTGACCTTATCAATTTCGTATTAATGGGATGCCTTACAGCATTATCACAATTTTAACAATCTGTTTTCTGGACTATAAATATGAATTATCTTCAGCAATGTGTTTTATGGCCCCTTATATTGTATTTTTTTAAAAAATTGATATAATGTGATCTATTTTGTAATACGATATGAACTATTTTATACTTTTTTTTTACTTTAGAAACATTGTTTATGTGTATGCAAATCCATTTGAAATAAATCCTATCTGCATCTAAAAGTGTGCTTGTTCTGCACAATTTTGGCTGTAAAACAGAGGCAAGTTAAGGTTTCCTCTGGCATAAAATATGGCAAGGAAGCACCTAACTTTTAATTTTCTCCCCCGCATCTCTCTCTCTTTTGTGACACAAAATGCTTCACAAATATTGTTCTCATCTATATACCTCGTTTCCTGTATCCTTTCCTCTTCCCTCTACACTTACCTGTGCTCTCTACTCCTTTTCTGTTTGTAAACATCAGTGAATTATTATAATAAATAATATATTCATTCACTTTACATATATAAATAATATACATGAAATAAATATTGAGAAGCTGTTATAATTTAGATAAAAGGATATTTAGAAACTAGACTTTGTCTTAAACAGATTAATATTATTAAT
>PVLA01011327.1:0-54209 GCA_004027455.1 Hydrochoerus hydrochaeris
ACCTCATGTGCTGGTGTCCTCTGTCCTCTCGAAACACTTTCTTCACTGGCTGTGAGACACTGCCTCTCCTGGTCTCCGTCCACTCACCTGCTCTGTCACTGCCATGGCCTGACCTTGCCTGTCCTTGCCACCTCCATGCACTGGAGTGGAATGTGTGACTTCCTTTTCAGTGTGAGGGGTCAGCCAGGGCAGCCTGGGGTCACACAACCCAACAGCAGCTGCTCAGGGCTGACACTTCCCACAGCTCAGACCAGGAGCCCCAGACTTGCTCGGACGTATAAACCCTGCAGAGCTCATCTCCTTCACCTTCCTGCACTGGGCAGTGTGGTTTGCTCAGGGTGGGGCCCAGGGGTAGGCAGTTTAGGGGAGGTGCTGGGACTCATCTGAGGTTGGACCTATGGCTGACCCACAGCACACAGAGTGGACAGGTGGATAACAGAGTATATTCAGGTTCTACAGCACCAGGATGGAGGTGGGTGCAAGTGTGACAGAGTATGGAAAAGGTAGATGGGGGAGGCCCCACACCTGGGATCCACAGTAATCCATTTGGTGCTAAAGGCCTTCCATCCATCTATCCATCCATCCATCCATTCAGTATCTTTCGCTGAACGCTCTCGAAGGCCAGGATCTGGGCTTGCTCTTAGTTACTCAGCTCCTAAATGTGGTGGGGAAGGAAGACAGATCAAAACAGGCGAAGACGACTTGGTGTTCTGCAGAAGTAATGTGACCATGTGTGGCAGTGAGGCAGGAGGAGGGGGCTGCCTGCTCACAGCTCCTTCCCTCCTTCCCAGAGGCCTTCCAGAGGGCAGTCGGCGATGTGCCTGCCCAGCTGCCCTGACTCTGGCTTCCTGAAGACAGATGCCAACTCAGCCGAGAGTGGCTTTTGGAGCAGCAGAAGCAGCAAGGCCGACAGTACAGCTCTTCCCTGGAGAGAGGCACCTTAGTGGGTGCTCTAGGCCACTGCTGGTGCTGGGCAGTCTCACCTCACCTAACAGCGGAAGCTTTGCAAAGATGAATCACAGTACACCTGGCAGGCAGGAGAGTTAGTATTAACACAGTACCCGAGCATTGGAAATCAATCTCGCTTGCCTTCAGTCTGACTTACAGACTGGAGATGACAGGCAGAGAGAAAAGAGGTTGAGACTGTATTAAAGACATTTCTCATTCACCTCTGTTCTGCAGGTGTCCTCCCAAAGACAGACACTCAACACACCGATTAAGTAACAATAGTGGTAATAATTATGATCCCTGGTGGCTCTTGAATGCTTAATACCCTCAAAGCACTGACAGACAATGATCTCATTCGATGTCTGGCATCTGGTGAGGTCTGATGGTCTTAAGCTCAGAGCCCTTGGGTGCAGACCGGACTGGACTGGCAGGCCCGGTGTGGCCGGTGGGCCCGCCCTGGGAGAGGTGGCTCCCCCACAGTCTCCCTTCTCATTCAGCTGCCTGTCTCCTGGTTATTGCTGCTGTTTTGTTGACAATAATTTCTTCAAGCTTTCAGTTCAAACAATCTATTTCTCCTCCAGATTTCCCTCGACAATTTCAACACCTTGTCAAATTCATCCTGAGCTGGAAATATATGAACCAGGGATATACTTAATATGAAAAGAGACTTCAAATATGAAATATCTGCCTTTACTAAAAAGCAAAGTTTAGCAAATGATATTTGCCAAAAGGGAAAGAGAGCAATGGATCTGTGTATCCTTTAGACATCATGCTTCCTAGAATGCAGTGGGTCTGCTTTGCCCTGGGGATGGCTGACAGTGGCCACCCAGGACCACCTTTTGTGTCAGTTTCAACAGATTGCTTCTCATCTCCGACCCATCTGGTTTCATGTTGCTGAAGGACCCATCCCTGTGGTACCTCCAGGATGCCCACTGGGCCTCCTGCCTGCTGGTAGGAATGGCACAGGAGGCCTGGCTGCTGCAGCCTTGGGAGCTGAGGGGCTTGGAGAAGCAGAGGTCACACACAGTTGGGGTTTGAATTCCCAGCTCCCTGCCAATGAGCTGTGTGACACTATATAACCTCTAAGCAACCTGAGCTTCTGTGTTCAGTTGTGATAATTATTGATGCTCTGTTGAATCAGAGGCCTCAAATGCCTGGATGTGTATAAAGGTCAGGGAAGGAATCCAAGCACAAGCTGTGCCTGTGCCAGGACACACACAGGGCACGGAGAAAGTGAGACCCAAGTGTCTTCTGCCTGGAGTTGACACTGGCCGTGACTCTGCATCCTGTGGACAGGAGGTGCAGCATTGGTATGAGGTCACAGCTTGTTCTTCCTCTGTCCTCTCTTATTGCAATGTCCAAGCCCCGCTAGTGTCTTTCCTGGCTTTTCACAGGCTGCTCAGATCCAGGCCGGAAGGCCATACCCGGGGCCCTCACACACTGTGTGGAGGGCTGCCATCCTCTAGACAATGCACTGTTTTTCCCTGATGGTGATGGTGTCAGTCAGTTCTCCATCCCTGTGTAATACCTGAGCAAAAACAATTTAAAGAAGAAAAAGGTTATTCTGGCTCCAGGTTTCAGAGGGTTCAGTCCCTGGCTGGCACCACTGATGCTGGGCCTATGGTGAGGCAGGAGCATCATGGAAGAAGAGTGTGGCGACAACCAGCAGAGGCCGGGTGGGGAGAGCAAGCGAGAAGGAGCAGGGGACAAGATACAGTTCCCAAAGTTGTGTCTTCATGACTCACTTCCTCTAGCCACCTCCCTAATAGTCCCTTCAGTTATGGAGTCCCCCAGGGATTCACCCACTGGTGAGGGTAGGACCCTCCGGATCCAGTCCTCTCTTTGTGCCCCACCTCTGAACATGGCTGTGTTGGGGATCAAGCCCTTGGTCTGTGTTTGGGTTGCTTCATATTTAAACCAAAGTGGTGTATCATGCTCCACTGTGAAGCCAGTGCCAGGGATGTACAACCTGTCAGCCCTTGAGGGAGTATTAGTGTGTGTGTGTGTGTGTGTGCGCGCGCGCGCAAGCATGCAATTGTGGAAACTCTCTGATTTTGTCTGTTTCCTCAGTTTGCTCCCTACATTTCTAAAATATGAATTGACCTTGAGCCTACTCAAGCATTTTACTGTTCACTTTACTCCTCCTCAGCAGTGAGGGTATTTATGTCCTAAGTGTAGAGTTTGACCCTGGCTGAGATTGAGCCGTGAACCTGGGCAGAGGGTGTGCAGGGCAGTCACCAGGGGAGGTCCCCACAGTGCCAACAACATCCAGGACATCAGGGAACCTCCTCTAGAGGCCTTGCGGGACGTTTTGGTGTTGAGAACAATGCAAAGGCATTTGCTGGGCATAAACTCCCAATTGTTAGAGGGGAAGACTTTAAATGTTTGCCACACTTTCCCCATGTTCTAACTGCACATGTCCAGAGTTAAATAAATGCTGTTTTCTCTAAGACTTGATTGCCCCAGCTTAGTTTCTTCAAAGCTTTACAATTGCATATGTTGGCGTTTGCAAACCAAATAGCCCAGGGCTGCTGCAGCTTACAGAAGTGACCCATTCACTGTCCTTACAGGGTTACAAAGTCTGCTCTTCCAGCTTCCCACTGGCAAGAGCAGATCTGGTGATGCCAGGCCCTGGAGGCTGCAGTTTGGCGGGTGGAGGGGGACTGGTCTCCCATGTGGCCACAGCACATCCTTGAGATTAATCCCCAGTGCCAGATGTCAGTTCATCACTGCCCAAGCCATGGGAACAGCAGGGAGCCAAGATGATGAGGCAACTGCAAAGGTGCAAGCAGCGCTAGCAAAATTTGGAAAAGAAAGTAAAATAAATGCATGGCAGCCAGAGCCATTACTCACATCTGTTATTCCAGTATCCTGGGAGGCTGAGGCAGGAAGATTATAAACTCTTGCACAGCCTGGGCAACTTAGCGACTTAGTAGAATCCTGTCTGTAAAAACAAACAAACAACATGGCTACAGAGGTAAAATGAGTTGGAAAAATGAGCAGAATATAGAGAAACTAAATTTGTGATGTTGAGGAAAAGCTTGGAGAACATTTTCCAAAGGCAGCAGAAAGAGGAAAATAAACAGAAGTAAGGCACTGATAAGAGAAGCCAGACAACAGATGTCAGAGCAGAGCTGCTCGATGGTTCCGAGAGAGAGAGAGAGAGAGAGAGAGAGAGAGAGAGAGAGAAAGAGAGAGAGAGAGAGAGAGAGAGCGCTGGGGGGAGGGAGAGAATCACCTGAATTCATAGGCTGGAGAGGCCTCTAAGCCCTTGGTGACATTAATAGGAAGGCATCAGTGCACAGAAATATCCTGGTGAAATCCTGGGTTCAACACAGATATCCAGAAAGTGCAAAAGATGTTTGAAAAAAGCAAAAAGAACAATGCTGCTGCAGACCCTTTCTCTCCGGTACGGAATACTCCCATCCTGGTGCCCCAACACTGACAAAACCCCACAGGCGAGTGGCTTGAAAACAGAATGTATTCCTCACAGTTCTGGGGCTGGAAGTCCAAGACCTAGTGCGGCAGACCAGCGGCTTCCCACCGGTGGATGGCACCTGCTTGGTGCATTCCTGCTCGGCAGACAGCAAGGTGAGCCTTCCTAGAAAATTATGCTTATGAGGCCGTCTCCTTCTCACCTAATTTCCACTCAGAAGCCTGCTCACAAAAGCCACCACAGTGGCTCAAACATGTGACTTCGGGGTGGGAGTACTGCAAGCACACAGTTACAGCACCCTGAAATAGCAGCATGGGAATGATTTGCTGGAAAAGGGTTCTGTGTGTGCCACAAGTTCTCATTTGCACTGGGGTCACAATGAGTCGGGGGAAGATGTGGTCCATGCTTAGGTAACTTTGGGAAATTGTGGCTCAACACAATATTGTTACTGCAGCGTTACTCAAAAACTTTAATAATATCATTACATTTTGAGTTTTAAAAGTGGTCACAGACAGTGTTTCCCAAATTCCTGTGTCGGCATAGTCCTTTTTGTTAAAGTCCACCCTGCTAATATCTACCAGAAGGGTGTGCTGTGGAATGTTGTTTAGGATATGATGATTTGGACAAGAACCACAAAGGCCTTTAATAACACTCAAGATTTATGCCTAATAAAAAGTCTTATTCTAAAGCCAAAATAATGTTCCATCACATGAGAAAAAACTTTTTACTAATACAGGACCAGTTTTACAAATGGTAGTGAAAGACCATGAAGATCAGAGGTATGGAAGCCTGTTAGTATTGTTTAGAAATTCTAGCCCAAACAGTAAGTATAGAATAAGTAACAGGGAGACATATTGCAAAGCAAGAGACATAATTATTACTATTTACAGATGTTTAGTTCATCAGCCTAGGGGGCCCAGTGTAGCAATTAGAGAACTATCAGAATTTTGTGAGGATGCTATAAAATAAATGTGCAAAATATTTCTCCCCAAGCTGGCACAAATTAAAAAATAGAATATAAAACAATTTGCTTCAGGGAAAAGGAAAATAACACACAAACTATAGATATCTTGAACACAAAATGTATATAAGCTGTATAAAGAAAATGGAAAAATATCAATGGGAAACACAAAATAAGATTTAAAACCTGTGTTGGTCTCCAAAGGGTCAGGCAAGGTCCAGGTAGATACCACAAAGTTGGTTTTCACACAGCGAGGAACTTTGAAGTCACAAAACTTACGGCTTTGCCTTGGACCCAGGGTATTTTCACTGACTACATCGCCAGCCCTTTTGTTAATTTTGAGAGAGGGTTTTGCTAAATTGCTAGGTAGCCCAGACTGGAATCAAATTTGCATTCCTCCTGCCTAAGCTTCCCCGAGTGCTGGGCACATAGGTGTGTGCCAGCATGCCTGGCCTAGAACCTGGAGGTTTATAAGGGGCAGAGGGAGATTTGACCCAAACCTGCCTTTTGCTCTGCTCAATGCCCTTCACTATCTACACACCCTTGAAGAGACCACCAACACACAGACAAAAGATGCCCGGAGAGCTGCTTCCAGCCAAACCCACAGTCATTCTGCACTGGTTTGGCTCTTGGAAAGTTTCTCCACAATGTGCCATTTCTTCTGTACTCTGATTAATACAGCTGAGGCTGAAGTCTAGTCTGTTCCATGTCTCTCTCGCACGGCATTTAGTTGAGGTTGCATAAAATATAAGGGACAGAAGAAGAGCTAATGTGCTCTCCCTGCCTGCTTGCCGTGGGCTGTTTCTCCTCTGGGATGCCCTCTGCCATGCCACCTGCCTTGGAGCTAGCTGACTATGGACTGAAACCTCTACAAACTGAGCCAAGTTAATCGTCCCTACTTTAAATTTGGGTGTTAAGTGTATTGTTTCAGTAATGAGAAAAGTAGCTGAGATAGTACAAACAAAGCCAGAATTAATCATGTCACATGTGGGTTTTTAGAAAACAAACTGCTAAGTATCACTTTATTAAAAAGCTTAAAGTGGTAGGATGATGCACAAATGAATTACGTGACTAATTTAAGTTAGATAATTTAATCTTTTATACCCACCTTTTAGTATGGATCATTAGAAAATTCCAGGCAAGGTCACTGATGAGGTTTTCTGTACAGTTGACACAATTTTACATGAACTATTTGAATTTATCCAGCTATACAAGTAATGATTCAGAAACACTCAAACCAACTAAATAACAAAGGAGATTAAATGTCTACCACAGAAAATAAAATACTGAATCGGTTGGCAGTAGAAGGGTTCACATTTTTTCCAGAAAATGTTGTGGGGTCAATGAAAACTCACCACTGTTGAAGATGTGGGAGAAACGTGTTCATTTTAAAAATGTGTTTCCCTCTCAGTCTCATGCTGTCAGTTTCTTCCCCAATGGAGAAACTGTTCACTGTACTTAAAAGAGAAATTCAGCTTTCTCATCTTATTTACCCAGAGTTGAGAGAGACTTCTATTTCCCACCTAGATATTACTTCTAGGACAATAATTAGAAGCATAATAATAAAATACCAACATAGACAACATAGAACTTAACACAGACAGGATAAAATTTGAAAATTCCATAAATTTTTAAATGTATATGCTTAACTGTGGTAGTAGAGAATTCATTTAGGATCATAATGAATTCTCCCATGAGTCCTATGCAAAAATAAATAGATTAACATTGGAAGATGAAGAGTTATTTTCCTATTTTACTGTTGTTTGAAACAGTGATGGGATATGCCATGAAATTTGCTTTATGAAATTTTCACAGATGCCAGACTTTTCTGTCCCGTAAGAAATTCTTTCCCAGCCCCGAGCGCTCACCCAGGACGCTTGCTGTCTGGCTCTGTTAGCGGGCCGACGGTGTGTGAGCGGGTCCCTGAGCTCTGTGTGCGGCCGTGGGTCGAACTGGAAAGGGAGGTAGTGATCTCGCTGCTTGTGTGCTGGTACTTTCTGCAGTGTTTGCTAAACTTTAAGATGTGCTCTCACACATCTACATTTGTACATGGGGGCTCTTACCATACCAATGGCTTCCTCTTCCTGCTGCCTGCCCCTCTTTCTCCCCAGCCCTAATTTCCGTCTTTACACACCAGCAGCCCTGCTGGGCCTTCAGAGGCGGCCCCACCCTGTCTCTCTGCTTTGCCCACTCAGCTTCAGCCGGATTCCTCAGCTCTGGCCCCCGGCTTCCTTCCTAACCTATGTCCAGCGCCTCCTCCTCCTCATAGTCACTACAAAATGAGCGGTTTTGGTCATGTAAGCCGCATCCCTTCACATTGGTGCCCAGGGTGCCCTGGCGCACCTCGTGCTGCTCACACTCCTGGCACCATCTCCATGCCTGTGTGGCTTGGGACGGAGTTGCAGGGCAGAGGGGCAGAGGCTATTTCTGGTTCTAAAGTGATAGAAATGCTGAGCATTAGCACAAAGTCATGAGTATTTTGAAATGTACCCTTGCTAGGCAAAGGTTTGGCTTCAACCACTGCTGTGTTTGGAGCAAGTTCCACCTGTGAGAGCCTGGACTCAGCACTGAGCCCAAGCCCTGCTGCCCCCATGGGGAAGCTGTCCTTTGGGGTGTCACCATCGGTCAGGTAATGGAGGAAACTTACTTCCTGGTTAAGAACAAATGCTTTAAGTTAGCGGGCAGGGAGAGGCCAGGCTGGATGGGCTGATGGAAGAGTTACGTGCTCTTCTCCGTTGGTGCTCGTTCTTCTCGGTGTCAACGGGACATTGGTCATTAGTGCCAGGCTGATACAAAGGGGACAAATTGTCTCTGAGAGTGTTGGGGGCCACAAGTCCTCTGTGAATTACAGACTGGCTCTTAGAACATTTATAGCTGCCAGGGGTCACTATCAGAGGGTATTTTTCTGTACTGGAGGATCTTTATTGAACAAAACTGGTTTTTGGTGCTGTTAGCTGCTAATAAAGTCCATTAAACTGAAGCAAGTACTTAGCAGTGGCTTCTCGTTGGTGTCTGGTGGGGATGGGGACAGACTTGGCCCCAGGCCTTGTGCCCTAGCAGGGGCAGTAGACAGTGAGCAGACAGTCCCATAATGATGCATTTTGTCCTGGCTGTGAGAGGGGCAGTGGAGGATGCCAGTGGGTCGTGGGGTTCTCAGCTGCTGCATGTGCAGATACTGTGCCCACCTCAAAGGCAGCTCCGAGGAACGCACGAGGCTATGTGTGTTCCGTCCATCGGTGACACAAGGCCCGGGGCACAGGAAGCATACTGCAGTGTGCCATAATTACCATCAGTGACATAATGTTGTGTGTACATAGGCTGTGCTTGATCCCTGGAATCAACCTGATGATTGCCAGGACTTCAAGATCTATTCCAACAGGTTCGATTGCATTGCAAGTATGAGTGTGTGATGTGTGTTTCCCCACAAGCCTGTGGATTTTTTGACAGCAGGACTCTTTTCCCATTTGGACTCCTGTGGCCTTACAGACAGCCTTGCTGCAGGCCTGGGCTGATATTTTTGAGTGAAAAGACCTGAGTTTCTGTTGGTGTTAGGGTAAGCACTTAGCCCTCTGTGAATCTGCAATGTCTGTGAGTGATAGTGTAGCTCTACAAAGGCATTATGGTTTTACTTTGTGGGAAATATCTGGTGACAGGAGCACTACGGGAATGAAGCAAATCTCCCCGGTGGGTGAGAGGTATTAACATAAGCTGTTGGAAGCTGGTAGAGCAGATGTCATGTGATCCTGAATTTCCCCCGATGGCTCAGTCAGCCTTGCACACAGGATGGGGCAGGGATACAACGCCCATCAGCCACTGAATATAATCCATGAGGCGGACAGATACTTCCAACTCTTGTGCAGCAGAAATGTCTGCTAGCCTAGAGAATCCTACATTTCTTAGCTTTCCCCAGATGTGGTTTAAAGTGGCAAGATGTAACCAGAAGTCATGGGGTGGAGCTTCTGGGAAAACTTTTCAATGAGGGATAAACTCAGGTGACGCCTTGCCTCCCTTCCCTGTGCCTTCCATGGATGTGGTGACGAGATGAGCCTTCAGGTGAGTGTGAGTCAAAGCCCAGGAGGCCTAAGAGCCCTTATCCCTGCCCGACAGAGCCCAGCATCCAGTACTGGTCACTTATGAGAAAAATTATTACTAGGTCAGTTTGCTACTGTGTAGGTTCTCTGTTATATATGGCTGAACACAAACCCTGAATGACATGCAAACTCCAACCCTCCAGACATGTGCTATGAACTAAAAAAATAATAAAAATAAAAAAATTGTTGCATCTGTGCCTCTCTTCTACATTTTAGAATTATCTGGACCAAAACAAAATACACTAGGAGAGGAATTAGTATCTACTCTGTAAGAATTGTTTGACAGCAACATAATAGTCCATTAAATAATTTTAACATATATGGCAATACTAACCTAAAGAAATAAAAAAGAAGCCACAAATACAATTTGAAATTTACTATTGGCCATATTTTTAAAAAAATAATAAGTAGGTGCAGCTAATTTTGATATTTTACCAAGTCTACAAGCCTAGCATGGGTTTTGCAATGTGGCCCATCTTGGCTCAGGTCAGCCTCCCTCCTGGTGCTGGCAGCAGTGCAGCTGGCAGCTTCTGTGAGAAAAGTGAGGCCACCAGTGGCTACTTAAGCCCCCTGGGGACTTAAGAGCTACTCTTGCCCCACCACTCTCAACATTCACCCGAATTCGACTCACTATTTCCGCACAGCTGCCCCTCAGTGGTGGGGTGGTCCTGCTCACTCGCCCTGTGGACCATCCCGGATGCTCCAGCCCGCCCCTCACCTCCATCCTGCTGTATCATGCTCTTCTCAACCTCCACCCCAGCACCTGGCTCACCTCCTGTCACCTGGGTCCTCGGCTCTGCCATAGCTTTTTCTGCAGCAGCAACAGCAATCTTTTCTGAACAGACATCAAATTATAACATCAGATGACCAGTTTGTGACAAGTTTCGTGAAGGCCAGTAGACTTTTACCAGGCCTGCCTTGACCTACCTGATTTCTCCTTGATATCTGCTAGGCTTCACCATTCTTGGTCCTTCTCTTTCTTGAAGCTCTTTCCTCCTGTGGCTTCTGGGAAATGCCTCTCCTGATTTCCCTCTTTTTCTCTGGTTACTTTTGTCTGTGCTCTTATTCTTCACTCAATTCTTACTGTGGGTGGGACTCAGGAATAGATCCATGTCTTTCCTTTCTTCTTTCCCTCTCTGAGTAAAGACGCTGTCTGTATTCTGTGAGCTCTGTCTTAGCTTGAGGTGAGGACTTGCACACAGGTAGCTTTCTCAGAAGACAATTCTGGGGAGCAGCAGTTAGGGACAAGGAAACCTGAAAACACCATCAGATAGAACTGATATGAAGACGCACTGACAGCAGGAGCCAAGCTTGGCCCTGGGATTGTCTGTTGGAGAGTATGTAATATACATGTTATATGTGTCTACGTTTGGGTCAGGAGGGCCAGGAATTTATCTATTACCACCTGACCAGAGCAAGGGTTGGCCCTTGGGGCATAGCCTCTGCTCACATCCAGTCTACACAGATGGCTCCAGGAGGTGTTTGTCATCTAGAGGGTCAGAGGAGGCCTTGCATAAGCAAAACACCCTCAGCACAGATAGAGGTACAGCAGTGTAAGTGCATGAGGTCATGGAAGAGGGGATGTGGCCCTCCCTTCCACTCAGATCTGCTCATGTCCTTCATGAAGCCAAGCTGGGTGCTGGGTTTAAATGTGAGGCCAGCCACGAGTCTGTCAGAGGCGGAGTGGAGCCGGGCTGGTGGAACCAACAATAGTCCTGCTGCTCCAGTTGTCTCCAGGCCATTAGATTTGCATCGCCGCCCTCTTGCACCACCACTGTGGCTTTCCCTCACATAGGGCAAGACTGAGAGCGTCCTGGTAACACACCAGCTGCCGGCAGACAAACTGAGGCTTTCATTCTGGAGGGGTCTGAGCTCGTGCTGCCTTGCTCTTTTTAGACTGTGATTAAGAGACTTTCTAACCCATCAGTTCACCAGAAGAGGTTCCACGGTGAATTGACTAACTGCAATGGCACCTCAGCTCCTCACAGCCTGGCATTGTGGCACCTGCCTTCTCTGTTTGCTAGTTCCCTGGCATGAAGAGCCGGAAAACCAGTGATGGTTTCATCTTTATATTCAGTGAAAACCTCACCATGCTCTCTGCTTGAAGCAGTCAGATCTTTGTCCCTGGGTGCCAGGACTTGTAATCTGGTGGATTTTATAAATGGGTCATTGAAAATAATGGGTAAGAGAAGCCCCTCGCACTTCCATTCCTTGGTCCCCAGGTCTGTTTGTTCTAGCACCAAGGACATGGCACAATATACTAGCTAGTGGGTCATCACAAATAGTCCACCTTGGAGGAAGCAGTTCAACTCTCCAGGAGGTAGCCCTCAAAGTGGCACCTCAGTTAAGCATTGAATAGAATATTCCATCATTCTCTCAGACTGTTTTTTGGGGTGTTCCAGCCAGACCGGTGGATTTTATGGTCATGAGCCATTATTCCTCACCAACATAGGATCTTTAGGTCTAAGATGAATCCATAACTTGGTAAGTGTTGCTATGGTGGTAACTATACCAGGACCAACTTGGTCTTTGCATGGTGGTAACTCGCTGATACAGTGTGGTCAAAGAAGACAAACCCACATCCAGAAGAGGATGAATAGTCGCCACCTTGCAAGATGGAAGGAATTAAATGTGATCACCCTCCTACTAAGTAGCTGGTCTCCTTGAGAGCTGGTGCTAGGTTCCAAGGTTTCTGTGGCAGGGAGGCCTGACATTCAGTGGTGGCACTAGCTAGACAGCTTTTATGGGACAAAGCACACATGCTGGGCCCATGAAACACTAACCTTTGTCCTTGTCACCATGACTGTCCCATTCACTACCCTATTTATGGGTCTGTCAAAGGCCAAAGAGAAATTTGGTGGCCTTCACTGAAGAGCCATGCTGTCAACTTGGTGGGTGGATGTCCTCTTCATGTGGTGATACTTTTCTTAGGAATTAATGAGCACATAAATATCAACATATTTTTGTTTCCTGCTAATTAAAACAAATGTGCTGGGCTTGGACATGTGTTGGCAGAATGGGAAAAGATTTACGGACACAGAATCTCTCTCTGTGAGTCAGGATTTAATGCCCTGTAATGAGCAACCAGAGTGACCCAAAGTGCTGCTGGGATGGTGCCTTGGAACTCGACACAACAATGACCTGTAGTAAATTAGGTGGAGGTGCAGAGAATTGCTTGGAGAGAACACTGAGGCAGGGATCAGAAGACCCAGAAAGGTGAGAATATTAAAATAGAGCTATTCCATAAGATGAAGCACTCACTACATGACCCTGTTCCCTTAGAGCCTCAGAGGACATTCTCTTCATTGGGCCAAAAAAGATATACTTGCGAAAGTGTCTAAAGGCTTCTTCACCAGTGGAGAAGGCAGCCATGGCCTTGGGTCCCTCATCCCAGTAGGGATGATTGGCCCAGGGTGGCTGGTGAGGTAGCAGCACTCAACAGTCAGAGGTAGGAGAGTACAATTTCTGTGATGTCCATTAGGATGAAGAAGCAGGACCTGATGTGATCACTGTGTCCTACAATGGCAGATGGAAGGGTAGCTGACAACAGGCTGCCTTGGTCTAATTAACAAAAACCACCAAATCAACCCAAGAGCTTGGCAGAAGGCAGGTACATGATAGAAGGTCAAGATCTGTCTCCTGCTTTCAGGTGGACACCTCATCACAGACCCAGAGTGACTGAAGGGGCATTGGGTCCTTTTGAGGATGCTATTGTAAATGCTTCCAACAAATATTCCTCTAATTCTTCCCTAAGAGGCAGCATGGGCTTTTGTCAGAATAAAAGTCTGTAGAAGTCACATGACAGATGGAGTCTTGGCCCAGGTCTGATCAGATTGGATCCATAGGGTTATTACTCTCTTGATCATTGATGTATGCTCACTTTGGTCTTTTGGCCTTGGAATGAGAGCCATCATGATGGGAAGGGTCAGATAAAATCCCCTAGCCTATTTCCTGACATGCTAGCCAAGTGAGTGACTCAGAAGCAATACCATATCCCTAAAGGGATTTTAGACAGGATTGTCTTTAACAGGACTCGAAAAAGCACGAAGCAGTACTTTTCAAACTGCGGTTCAGCAGCTTTAGCATCACCTAGAACTTCAAAAACCAACCAACCAAACACAAAAAACACAAAAAATAAATCCACAGGTCCCATCCTGGCCTACTATATTAAAAGTCTGAGATGAGCCCTGAAATCTGTATTTTAATTAGCCTTTTAGGTGATTCTGGTGAACTTTAAGGTTTGAAAGCAACTGCCATGATGAATGGTGGTGGACTTTTTCTGGCCATGATTACTTAAATTTCCCATTCAACTCACCTGTTTTCTTCATTCAAAAGCCAAGTTGTCAATACTAGATGGTGGGGTAGCCCAGCCATACCTGCTGCATGTGATGTGGCTTCTTCACCAGCCTCTGGCCTGGTGCATGTGTCTTCAATCCTCCATTATTTGGAAGGATGAGTCGCATTTTGCACTGGGAGAAGGATACAAGTACATAGTGACATTCTTGTCTCAGGTTTTTTTTCACTGTCCTGTCTGTGACAATGTAGGGTGAAAGGATCTTGATTTTTTTTTTTTATAGAACATCAAGCTGATCTGCAATATTGGTGACAAGATGCTCCTTGCCTGAGAATAGTTAATTGATGAGAAGTCAGAAGCCTTAGTAGATCACATCTGCAAGAGACTAGGACATAAATTCCATGAAGCCTGAAGGGCCTGGTATTTCTCTGAAAGTTCCTAGGAATTCAAAGTCATGGAGAATATGGAGCATCCCTTCTATGGAAGATGACAAGAGTATGGAAGATGACAAGAGTCTGAACTTTATTTTCCTTGCCATGAAAAGACACGTTGACTTTGGGGTCAATATATGTATGTTAGACTTCCTGTTGCTGGATACAATACCAGATACCCACAGCTTCAAGGAAGAGACTTAAGAGTTCAAGAGGGTTTGGTCCATGGTTGGCTGGCTCCAAGGCAGAATGGCATTGTAGAAAGCCATGGCAGAGGAAAGATGCTCAAACCATGGAGCCAGGAAGGAGAGGGGGTTAGGGAGAAGATCTCACCAGATCCTACCTTGCAGCAGCATATTCAGCAATGAACCCACCAGTGAATTAGTCCACCAGTGAGGATATTGCCTGCATGGCCCATTCTAAACCCTACCTCTAAACCTGAGAGACTTAAACCATAACAGCATACCCTCTGCTTGGGATTGTCAGGAGATTCTGGGGCCTTTTGGGTTCTACAGAGGCACAGAGTGAGCAAGGGCACAGCAGCAAATATGGGGCATGGGAGGGATCATTTCACCTTACCAAGGTCCAGCAGACTCACTGGTGGTTGTGAGAAACTTCACAAGGGATTGAAGAGAACTGGTGACTACTGAGGCCCGGAGCTGGAAGGCGAGTATGTCCTCTTGGGGTGACATTTATCTTATGAGCGTTAGTCAGGATAGGCTCATTGCTATGACAGATGACCCCAAAGTTTCAGTAATTTAACCCAATACAAGCTTAACACTCACCCAGGAGTCTAATAGAGATGTTTTCTTATTTATTTATTTATTTATTTATTTATTTATTTATTTATTTATTTATTTTTGGTACCAGGGATCAAACTCATGACCTTGTGCTTGCTAGGTGGCGCTTAAGCCACTGAGCTAAATCCTCAGCCCGCTGTTTTCTTACTGAAACCTCCCCTGTAACAAGTGACTCAGGGACCCATAGTCTTTCTTTGATTTTGTAGCCCTGCCCTCCATTGAAGCCACTCGACTCATGGAATGGGAAAGTAGAGACCAGAAAGGGAAAGGAAGAGGGTGGAACATTGTACAGAGAACAACCCCGTGTCTGCCAGCTGGCACAAACTCAGCCATGTGATCCCACTTAGGGTAAAGGGGGCTGAGCAGGTGGTTTGATGAGTGGCCACAGGAGCAAGGTCTGCCAAAGGGTTCATCCATTGCCTGTCCTTAAACTCGGAGGACCATTGCAACGGAAATGGTTTTATTGATGGAGATGTGGGAGGGATCAGAATCCTTCTGACACGTGGCTGGTGCCATCACAGTGAGTTCGCAGAGGCCATGATCCTCTCTGGTGCCCTCAATGCATTCTTTGCCACCTACAGTGAAGCCTGAGGGTAAAATGCTTGCTTCACAAGTGGGCTCACTGTGCTGTAAGTGGGGGCTTTTAGAGCCCCACAACACAGGAGCCACAGTTCCATTTCATGATACAAAACAGAGAAACAAGCCAGGCGTGAGATGCAGGAGGTGGTGCCTGGTGAACAATTTGTAAATGATGGTAATTAATTAAGAAAACGAAATGCACTGGTGGCCGATTCAGACATCCCTGCAGACCACATACCTCCCCCTGGGTGCCCATAGCCTCTGTTCAGTTACTTACAACTCAGGCCCTCTTTTAGGTCCTGAAATGAGTGTGCTTCTCAGATGATCATCTCCCATGATTGCCCCAGACAATTCATCCTCAGCTGGAGGAGATGGAGCTGAGCATCTGGCCTCACAGCCTCGGCAGCTGCAGACACTTTTGGTTTCAGCATTGTCCATATGGGCACCATTAGCCTCTCAATTGACCTCCAAGGTCCTAAGTGAGATGCAGCTGCCAGGACTGAGGAAGGAGTTTGTTGGTGAGTCAAGAGGAAGTCTCAGGCCTTGGGGCCCACAGCCTTCTGTAGACATGACTCTTGTCAGTGGCTCTTGGGACCTACTGGGGGCCTGCTTGAGTCCTCAGCCCATGTGGTGTCTACAGCCTGAACAGAGGCAATGTGACACCATTCCCGATGTGACATTGAAGTAGGAAAGCCACACTGGTAAAGGAGGACTTTCACAGGTGGTGCCAAAAAGTGACTCCATGCCCTGGAAATATAGTAAGAATTATTATTGTGGCAAAATACACAAAGACATTACACTCACCATTGTGATGATGCTAAAGCCTACGGTTCGGTGGCATTAGTTATATTACTGTACTCACAGCCTTCCTGCCATGTCTAGATGTTTCCATTGTCCAGAACAGAATCTCCATAGCATGACACACCCATGGCTCCAACTCTCCTCCCACCCTGGAAACTGCCGATCTGTTTCCTGTCTCTATGGTCTTGCCTGTTCTGGACTGTTTATATCAGTGGAATCATGAATTATGTGGTCTCGTCTGATTTCTGAGAAGCCCACTCTTCCTAAACTTCCATCTTGGGTTTTTATGTGAGAGGGGCCATGTGTTAGGATGAGAGCAGGTGGGTGCCTGAGGTTGGGGTCCCCCAGAAGCAGCCAGATGGGATGTAAGTTGTTTATTTAGGAGATTGGGAGAGAGGGATTGGTAAGGGAGGAGAGCAGGGCCCCAGAAGATCAGCCTTGTGAGGGTATAGCTCCTTCTGAGGATGAGGATGGCATCTGCCAGCCCACAGTGATGGCTATGGCTGTCCCTGGGGCTGGGTCTCCCTCTGTGGCAGACCCACCACAGAGGGGAGCCGTGAGCACCGGGCAGGCCCTCCACAGAGGGGAGCCGTGAGCACCGGGCTGGGTGGTGTGTGGGGTGGGGTGGGTGAGCAGCAGCCTCATCTCCTCTGCTTATGAAGTTGGAGAAGCCTCAGGGCCAGGGGGAAGGAATTGCTGGCAGAACTGGGTCACAGTGTCAGAGTCAGTGTGATGAGACGGAGGAGGTGGCACAGGCTGAGTCACATCTAGAGGGGAGGTGATGGGTCGAGAGCCACTGAGCAGTTAGCTGGGGTGAGCAGGAGCTGAGGGCAGTGGTTAGAAGGCAGCTCACACATGAGCAGCACACGGACCCTGCAGAGCCCCTCATGTGGGCCACAGGGAGGAGCAGAGCTGCTCAGAGGCAGGAATGAAAGTGTTTCTGGATTGGCGCTCTTGTATTATTTTCCCTCTTCTCATGAATCAAGAGCAGTGCTTTTAATTTTTTAAGAAAACCCATTTGGCTACCATTTATTATTATTCCCACAACCAGGTGCAGCAAGGTCCCCTGGGGAGTAGGAGTTCAGTGCCGAACCAGGCCTCAGAATGCCCCTGGAGGAAAGCAGACCCCAGTGCTGCACTAGCTGGATACAAACTTGGATGTGGAAACACCGAGGGAGACCATGGATAACTGTGCAGGTCTGGGGAGAGGTGCCGACTCAGGCTGGTGGGGTCAGGATCCTGTGCACTGTAGAAACAGACGGCAGAGGTTTTGGGGGCCATGAGAGCCAGGTTAGGAACTTGGACTTGATTTTGTGACTGTAAAAGGGGGAGCTGGTATAATCTTCTGAGCATCAGAGTGGAGTCATTGGTCATGTGACTCTCATTAGCCATAGAGTGAAGTCACTGAGCCATGACCCAGTTTGCTGCTGCTTCTGGGGCCTGAGCTCGTCCGAGGAGGCTGTAGTTAGTGATGGAGAGACTGTGCAGACACACAAGCCCCAGCACACAGTAGGCCTTAACGGCACTTCATTTTTCTCATTTCTGCATACGTATGAGAAGAAAAGTTTTAAGATAAAAATATGTGTGCTCTCTGGAGGGCCAGTGCAGACTGCGTGCAGGAACTGGGCTTCAGTATTGCAGGCCAGCTCGCTGCTAATGTCCCTGGAGCAAGCTGTTTGCTGTTCTCACTCTGCACCCTTGTCTGTGAAGTGGGACATGGTGCCTTGTCACTGGGTCATTTGAGCATTAATGCTCCTATGTGTACACATGCCGAACACCATGCCCTCTGCACACCAGGCATTCGACACACGCAGTCTGTGTAAACACACTCAGCCTCTCCTGGCAGAATTCATCTCTGGCTTTGGTTAGAGATCAGCCAAAAAGAAAAAAAAAAAAAGGAAGATTTAGTGTGAGATATTAACTTCTTTACAGTTTTGCTCAAATCTCAGAAATAAAAGAACAAATTAGATCTCAGATGTTTTCTATTCTCGTTGCTGTTAACTAGGTGTTGTGATTATCAAAAATTACAAGACCTGTGCTTGGCCCTAGCTCTTCTGTAGACACACTCACCCCTCAGCACCTTCTGGACCTGGCGGAAACACACGGCCCGTGGCTCTCAGCCCTCATTAGGTCACTGGTCAGCTTGGTGGAGGTCAACTGCTCCCTAATCCTATGTGGCAGCGCCGTCTGTAAATTGATGAGAGTGCAGAAGCTTGGACCAGGTGGGGGCTCTGAGCATGGAGCTCCAGTGGCCCTGGGGCAGGCATGGACCCCCCTCTTCATCCTCCCTCTCTGCTCCGACCGGCCGCCCTTGCCCCTCCAGCCTGCACAGTCCCAGTCAGCGCTTGGCCTGCATCTGGGTCTCTGATTAATAAGCCCTTCGTCCTTCCCATGCCTGTCTTGCTGTAAACACTGGGATTCTGTCAGAGCCACTCCCTCTTCTCACCTGTGTTGCCTCTGTCAGAATTCAGAGGTGTGATCTGAAGCTCGCAGCTGAGCACTGCTTCTCCCCTTCCTGTGTTGCTCCACCTCTGCCTGGCTGCACAGAGCAAGGGCAGCCTGTGCTGGCCTGAGGGAGGATCATGGGGTTGCGGGGAATGAAAAGGGATGACGCATATGTAGGTGACTCTCAGAATGCAATGATAGCACTCACCCTTGGGGGTCACGGGGGCCAGGAGACGGTGGTGCAGAAACAGGCTACACTCTCAGAGCGAGGTCACCTCTGTCACTCCCCGGCCAGCAGCACCATCACCCAAATCGCTGCTGACTTCCCTGGGAGGTTGAGGTCCCAGCTGTTCCTGGCTGAACCCACCTGCCCCTCCAGGAAGCGGAGGTTGAAGTCCTAACCTCAATACCTCAGAGTGCGACTTCGTTGGGAAACAGGACTGCAGCAGATGTACTTAGCTAAATTAAAATGAAGTCATAGCTGAGCATCTAGTGTGCGACTCCAGTGTGACTCATGTCCTTGGGCAGGATAGAGCCCACCCCAGACTGCTTCAGGGAGAATGTGCCTGACCAGTGGTGCAGAGATACAGCCTTGGGGTTTCGAGCCCAGAAACATAGGAGCTGCCAACGACACAGAAGTGGAGGGGAAGGTGAAGACAGCAGCCTGCCCTACACACTGGTTTCAGGTTCTCAGCTCAATCCCGCGGTGGTATTTTGTCACAGCGCCTGCAGGGAAGGCATCCACCACCCCGCACTCCTCTCCCGCCCGCCTGGGCCCCTCCTTTCACCCACTCACCTCCTCCCCTTCCCTGGCCCTTCCTGCCCCGGAGCTAAGCTTTCTCACCTGGAATGTCTCCTCTGCTCTCCTCCCTTTATCCTGGCCTCCTTTCAGGACGATACTTCTAGAAACATAAGGTCATACTCAGATCCTATTCTTTTTTTTTTTTTAATTTTAAAAAGCAAAACAGAAAAAAGATAGAAATGATACAGAATTTAAAAAAAATAGTAGGACATTAACACTAGTTAATATATTGCATGTTGTTATCTTAGAAGTAGTTGTTCAGGTTACAAGATCTAGGTACAAGAAATGACAGCACACACTGTTCTTTTTGATGAACTAACAGAGAAGTACAGTTATCTATCTTGCATACATGTGCATATATTTATATATGTATACCTACATACACATAATCTTTTCCTTTCTTCCCTTTCTCCTTTCCCCATCCCGGTTGCTCTTTCTTGAGCACTTTCTTTCCCTTTCATTATTGCAATGTGTATTCAGATCCTATTCTTTACCCCATTCATTCTTTAAGAAATTACAATGTTTCACAAGACTGCTGCTGACTTCCTGGGAATGTGGCTTTTGTGTTCAACACTGCTCAGAAAAGTTCCGATGGTTGATTTCTTGATGATAGCATTTTGTTCTGGAGTGAGATGGAATCTCAGTGTTGTTTTAATTTGCATCTCTTGAATGGCCAATGATGTTGAACATTTTTTTCACATATTTATTTGCCATTTGTATTTCATCTGGGAAGTGCATATTCATCTCAGATGCCCA
Organism: Hydrochoerus hydrochaeris; assembly: GCA_004027455.1. Classification (NCBI taxonomy): domain Eukaryota; kingdom Metazoa; phylum Chordata; class Mammalia; order Rodentia; family Hydrochaeridae; genus Hydrochoerus; species Hydrochoerus hydrochaeris. The sequence goes on from PVLA01011327.1 coordinate 20,345, forward strand.
TTTTTGGATTGGGTCTTCGAATATGGGGCCTGATGTTCTAGATATAAATCCATTGTCTGAAGGGCAGTTAATTTTTTTCCTGTTCTGTGGGTTTTCTTTTCACTCTGCTAGTGATTTCTTTAAATGTGTAAAAAATTTAAGAAGAGATCCCAGCTGTTGGTTCTTTGAAGTACGTCTCATGCAGTTTGTGTTTTGTTCATGAACTCTCTGCCTACCCCTATGTTTTTGAAATTTCTACCTATTTTGTCTTCTAGTAGATTGTGTTTCTGTTTTAATATTTAGATTTTTTGCTCCGTTTTGACTTTAGTGCATAGTGATAGACATAGGTCTAGTTTTAATTTTCAGCATGTGGAAAGCCAATTTTTCCAGCACTATTTATTTATTTATTTATTTATATTGGTACCAGGGATTGAACTCACGACTACACACTTGCAAGGCAGGCGCTTATGCCACTGAGCTAAATCCCCAGCCCCCTCCAGCACCATTTATGAAAGAGGCTGTCTTTTTTTCCAGTGAACATGTTTGTCTTCTTTGTCAAAGATAAGGTAGCCAAGTGTCTTTGTAGTTGTGTCTACATCTTCAATGTATTCCACTGATCCTCAGGTCTGTTTTTTTTGTTTGTTTGTTTGTCAGTACCATGCTGATTTTGTCTTTTCTTTTTTTCTTTCTGAGACAGGGTCTTGCTATATAGTTCAGGTTGGACTTGAGCTCACTTTGTAGCCCAGGCTGGTCTTGAACTCACAACAATCCTCCCACCTCAGTCTTCTGAGTGCTGGGATTATAGGCATGTACCACCATGCCTGGCTACCATGCTGATTTTATCAAATGTTGGTGGTGCTGTAGGGAAAAGGAACCCTTCTCTAGTGTTGGAGGGAGTGTAGACTTGATACAACTGCTATGGAAATTAGTGTGGAGATTTCTCAAAAAACTAGTATTGGAGGCACCATTCAACCCAGTTATTCCCCTTCTGGCATTTTCCCAGAAGAACTGAAAACATCATATCTCAGTGACATATATGTACCGACAATAAAGGAGATACAAAATGTACAATAGATATTGTGAAAACAAAAGGGAAGGAAAGTGCTCAAAAGGAAAGAATAACTGGTATAGGAGAAAGAAAAGAAAGAAAGGAAAAGATTATATACTATATGTATACATATATATGTGTGTATGTAAATATATACAAGATAGATAACTTATCTCTGTTCATCAAAAAGAACAGTTTGTTTTCATTATCTGGTTGATCATTTTTTATACCTAAATCTTGTAATCTGAACAACTACTTTCAAGATAACAATATGAAATATATTAACTAGTGTTAATTTCCTATTTCTTTTTTGGAGATTCTGCATCATTTTTATCCTTTTTTGTTTGTTTTAAAAATAAAAAAAATTACTCTTGATCACAACAAGTAAAATTCCTACTTTGAGATGTTTCTACTAAAAAACAAACAAACAAAATGTCCCGAAGGAGTTGCTCTGAATAGCTATATCCCAGATTTTTTTTTTTTCTTTCTGAGACAGGGTCTCTATGCAGTTCAGGCTGGACTTGAACTCACTTTGTAGCACAGGCTGGTCTTGAACTCAAAATGATCCTCCTGCCTCAGCCTCCCGAGTGCTGGGATTACAGGCGTGAGCCACCACACTTTATATCCCAGATCTATCTGGGCATGAGATCTTGTTGACCAGTCTCCTTGAAGTACTTTTCAGCTTGATTTTCTTACCTCTAGGAATACTATTTTATTTAATTTTATTGCAGGTTTTCACATTTTTCTCCACCACTCACCATAGCCATGCATTTATGATCTCTCTAGCAGTCCTCCAAAGCTGAGGCAGAGCAACCCCTGATTTGGATTCTGGGGCTCTGAGTCAGGTCCAGGTCTTGACCAAGATGGTCACAGTGGAAAAGACCACAAGAGTCAGCTTTGGTCCCCTGAGCCCTTAGAAGACAGCTAGAGGGCATGGGTAGGCAGCGGAGATGAGACAAGGGAGCCGGACAGAGGCCTCTTCCTGCAAGGCCTGAGGCTGGTGGCTCCTTTGTCTCCAAAGGAGAAGGTGCTGTCCACCAAGCCAATGTTTCCTCCGTGCATCTTGCTCCTTAAGTGAGGCAGATTCTCAGTGATGAGCAAACCCAGGCAAAAATAGCCACACTCTACTGTGGTGGCCGTGGGCACCATGGTGTAAAAATGGGCTCAGGGACCAAAAGAGATGCTCAGAGTGGAGTTTGCCAGGATTCTGTCCTTCCTGTCCCTCAGTGATGCACAGACCAATCAATACATGCTGTGACTTTAGCCACTAGCATTTCCCAAGCCTTGGCACCCAATATTTATAAGTGGGGTCACTGGAAAAGGGCTCCCTAGTACAATACGTTTGAGCAACGTGAGGTTAAACGAATGTCTTGGTTTCAGGATTTCTAGTTATGGGGTAGGGTCTCATTCTTGTTGATCAGAGGTTTTCCTTTTTAAGGCACAAGAAACAGCACTTTGTGAAATGTTGTAGTTTCTTAAACATTTTGAGAAGGCAGATTTTCTCCCTCAGGTAGTGTGCCAGATCTGATTTTTCTCCCATGATTCGCTCTATTTTTCCCTTACACTGTTTCACAGGAACTTCAAAGCACATGCACCGAAAACCAAACGCATCTTCTCCTCTGGTCCCCTTGTTCCCTGCTGCTGCCCTTCTGTCCTCTTTCTGGCTCTAATTTAACCACTGGCCTCACTGATTCACTCTGATAAATAGATTTCAGTTTTCTTTCCTTCCTTCTGTTCTGGGTTAATGCATTTGTTCAGTTCCTCCTCCTTATTCTTCTCCTTTCTCTTCTGCTCAGACTCTTCTCTTCTTTTGAATCTCAGGTGAACAAATATGGTGGCTCACTGTGGTTTTCTTGAATCTAGACTCGGCTTCTGCAGTCTACTTGCCACAGCTGTAGCACAGCCATATTTGTAAGATGGAGACACAGGCCCACTGCTCCTGGGTCCTTCCTGGTGGCTTCTCTGCTGCCCCTGGGCTCAGTGGATGTGCAAGCACCTTAGCACGAAGTCTAAGGCTATCGTGTCCCTGGCTGGGCATCTCCGGCCTCTCCGCCCTTCACAGAGTGACTGCTGCAGTCACTCTCAGGACAGACAGGGCAGATCCTCCTGCATGAGGCCTCTGCCCATACATCTGTGCATTGCAGCGCCTTCCTGACCCTCGGATTTGGCCCTGGTGCTGGGAAGTTCTTGCTGTTGGTGTCCCGCCCTCGTCTGGCCCCTCTCCCTATACTATGCAGTCATGGCCACTTAGCATTATTCATTCTTGTACCTGGCTGAACTTTGAGTCCTTAGAGATCAGAGGCAGTGTCTCTGTGCCTTGTGTGCCCTGCGAGCCCATGGCCTTTGGGGTTTAGCCGGGGACCTGGCAGAGAGCACATCTGTGTAGTGCTGTTAACTTCTGGGCATCCCTGTTGGCTGCCATTGGCCTTTCAGAGCCCTGGGTAAAGCTTTATGACATCTGGTCTTTTGCACTGTACACAGGGAAAAGGAGTCATTTTCACTGAACCCTAGAGGATGTTTTCTACAAATCAGCTCAGATTGAAACTCCTTTAACAGCCCATCTCCTTTAAACAAAAAGAATCTGTATTTGCCAGATTCTGCTCAGACCAGACAAGTGCCCAGCATCTGTGAGCACTGCCAACAAATATGACCCTTTCCTTTTCCTTGCAAAGCTCCCAGACCTGTGCATGATTTACAGTCGTGTTTTAACTCTGACAGAGGGGTCCGGTATAGCAGATTTAGGCTGGTGAAATGGCTAAATTGTGATTAAATCCAACGAAGTCTTTCTGATGTATTTAAATGCAGGAGCTGAATCTTCTGAAATTGGTATTTTGATTTACGCCACCCAATTCAATTCAAGCAACTTTTATGAAGTGCCCGCTCTAGACTCCGTGGGTAATATATTTTTGCCCTCTGCAAGCTTACTATGTAATGAGGAGGCAGAAATAACAAATCAAGACAGGCAGTACCTGGAAGGCGAGTGTGGGGAGAAAAGTTCTATGAATAGAAATATTATAGCAGGAAGTTCTTACCCAGATGCATATGTAGAAATTTAAATGGGTGGTATATCCGGCTGAAACTCTTATGTTGTTGGAACTTATTACACCACATACCTCAAGAGGGAATCAGAGCTTTATAAGAAGAGGAGAAAAGACAGTTTGCCTCTCATACTGGCTACGTGATGCCCTCTGCCATGTTTCCATGCAGCAAGAAGGCCCTCATCTGAAGCTAGCAGATGTAAACATCACAACTTTCCAGCCTCCAGAACCAAGAGGAGTGAGGGCCCATATCCCTGGTCACCTGGGCTGGTGGTGAGAAGCCAGCATAGTAGGCTGGGGACAGCAAAGGTCAGGGAAAGACTGTGACCCGAGGCAGAGGCATCCAGTGCCTCCTCAGGTACCACTGCTCCTAGAGTCTGTCCAGGTCCTGCCCCAGGCAGAGCCACGGCGTGTGGTCCCACTTTTTCTACCTCTGGGGCAGAGCAGGAACCCACAGCCATCACACTCTGTGGGGGAAGGGTGCTCAATCAACAGACGTGCGGCCTGTGACTCCATGAGTTATGGCTCTTGAGATTGTGTCAGTCTCGTTTACTGGCGTCCAGAATACTTGCTCACTCTTATTTGCCCTTAGAGGCTGACAGGAGCCCAGCGATACATCCTTGGACCTGGCAAAGATATTTGAGGTGGAGGCACCGGGTCTCTGTCAAGCAGGGACTGCACATGTGGAACATGGCCATTGCCCCAGGGACAGAACCCTTCTGGCCTCGAAAGCCCAGGGCACGAGGACCATTCACATGGCTATTTTTAGCAGTGACTTGAAAATGCATATTTTACATAACAGATCTTGCACAAGACCTAACACTTAGGAGAACTAGTTTAAAGCCTTTACTAATGCCACTTTGGCAAATAAGTAAATAAATAAATACATAAAATATGAAAAGCAGAGTGTGCTGTTAACACTATAGAATTCCAGTTCCATTGGTCCTGTATCATAACAGCAGCTGCTTCCACTCGTCATGCACAGTAGCCAGCCCTGCCCTGGAGCCCACACTATAGGGAAGGTGGCTTGTAGCCTGGGAGGGCACTCCACTGCATGGCCCTGGTTCCCTGGTGTCCCCTCAGCCTGCTGGGAGGCGATGCACCTTGGAAACACATGGGAGCTGCAGTGGACCCTGCCAGGTGCTGAGCAGCCTGGCCACACTGCTCCGGGATCCCCTGACTGCAGGAGTCAGAGTCAGGGTGAGTCGCTCTGGGTGAGCCTCCCTCCAGCCTGGCTGCTCTCCCGGCTGTGGAACAGCTGTTGGAGAGGAAGCTCCAGGTGTCTGCAAGATGATTTATAACATAGATTTAAGCAGCCTAGTGATGTTTTATTAATCAAAATGTCAGATAATCTAAGGGTAATGTATCTGCACCAGAACTCAACATTTTCAATTTTTAAAATAAGCATTTCAGATGGCAACTCTGGGTTTCCAGTTAGAAGATCATATCAGGGAGTACTAGTGTGGATAACCTTAATATTCATATTAATATCAGGGATAGTGCAAGGAGTTTGTTCTGCTTTTTTTTTTTTAAAGCAAGATTACAGTTTCAATCTATGTACCTCTCAGAAATTCCAAGCAGATTCCACTAAACAGAGACAAGCACTATTCTTATTTTGGATCTGGGAAAAATGAGTATTTCAAATGCATATTCACAGGTAATTGATGAGTCAGAGTTTTGTTTTTCTGCTTTTGAAACTTCTCCTGCATGCTTTGACATGCTTCATAAATGCTATCTCCTCTGAGTTCATCTTCAAAACATTTCTCTGTAATAGGTATTATTATCTCCATTCACCCATGAGGAAATCAAGACAGCTGTTTCACCAGCTTCAGGAGTGACCATAGAAAGTTCCAGAAGCAGTGTTCACGCTGAAGTCTCTCTGTCTCCCTGTTTTCCGCTCTTTTAGATCATTCTGCTTTTTTGCTCATTCTTTATTCCCTGGGTCAACAAACATCTTGGTGTGTCTGTCCTTTATCTCCCCATCCTTAAGCTAAACACTGGCAAAGACACACGTCTGCCCTTTCGGAATTCCCATTGCTTGCCGTTTCCCTCAGAGGGTCTCCCTCCACCTCCTTAACTAACCGATGTTGGAGAGTAAAAGTTGAGAAGATCAGCAAGTTATTTACATTATCTTCCTCCCCAAACAGTGAGACAGGCAGCTCCAGCTTGGCAGCAGGCGGGCCTGTGAGGGAAGGGTGGAAAACGGCTCAGAAAACAGGCGTCAGCACCTGGAGACTCTCCCGAGATATGCAAAATGCATCATAACGAGAGGCACCTACTCGATTCCTCCCCAATAAGACTGGGTCTTACGTTAATTTCTGCTCCAAAAGAAACAGTAGAGCGTATGTTCAGGGGATGTCTTATTTTTTCATGTACTACAATCTACATTTACTCATGTACAAAAAAATCTACATGTACTCATGGACAATAGTCCACATTTATTCAAGTACGGTCACGTCTTCATTTTCTGGAACATCGTCATAACTCCAAACCCCGAATTTGGACTTGGATGTCTTGCGACTTGATTCCTACAGAACCATGGGCCCAGCCTCTCATGTCCAGCAAGCTCTCCTGAAACGAGCACTTCCTAGCCACGTACCCTGCTCACAGCGCACTGGCGACACAGGTGTTTGCAATTTTATTCCATGATTTCTTCACCCGAGTCATGAGCCTCACACAGTCTCCATTAATCAAGTGTGAACTGAAGACTTACAAGAGTGGCAACAAAAATGATGACAGTCAAGAATGATGGTTCACACAAAAGGATGAAAACTGCAGGCACCAAATTCAGAAAACGTTTCTAATTTTCACAGGTTCATTAATTATGTCCATCTGGCCCACTAGCTTAACTGGGGCTTATTTTTGGAGTAGGACTTACAAGCATGCTGAAAAATAATGCCGGAGCTTATTTTCCGGCTTAGCTCTTATTCTGGGGGAAATGTGGTGGGAAATGTAAAGCATCCTAATTACATGTGAGTCTCACTGCAGTGGAAATGCTCATCTCCAGAGGCATTAAGGGAGGTCAGGAATGCCAAGGAGTTTCCCACTCATGCATGTGGCATGAGAGTAATCCAGAGAGAAGGGAAGTCTCAGAGGAGCAGGGGCCACAGGCCCCAGGACCTGCCAAGGATCTTGCAGGTGGGCACAGGGGCAGTGGGCTGTCAAGGCTAGGGAGCAGAGATAAACCGAATCAGAGATGGGTGGCACCCGGGGCCCTTGGCTGACAGACCCCAGGGTTCCTGTGGGTCTCAGTCTCCACCAGACTGAGAGGAAAACACAGGGCAGTGCCGGGCCTCAATCCCCAGAGCACCTGGCACAGGAGTCTCACTGGGGTTGCATTCGGGGTTCTCGGGAGGAGCACATGCCAGAGCCTCCAGCCTTACCAGTGAAGACCACAGTCAGGCCATGGGCCAGGCCACGGGAGAGGGCGCAGGCTGAGGCAGTCAGCTGCCTCCTTCACACACAGCTCGCCTGCTTTAAGGGGAGGAGGAGGAGGGGGAAGGGGGAGGGGGAGGAAGAGGAGGAGGAGGAGGGGAGGAGTGGGAAGCGGGCTCTGCTGGAAAATCCTGCAAAACAAAAGACCAGAAGCAGCTCGGGGCAGAAACAGCACCATGGAACCTGGCACCGCCCTCAGGGGTCCTGCCCAGGGGCGCTGCAGGGCGGCCAGGCAGGGCAGGAGCCTGGTCACACCTGGGCACCCCGGGAGGGGCGGGGACAGCAGCAGGGTGCCGGGTGCTGGCCCCCCCAGGCCTCAGGGCGCAGCTCCCCGCTCTCTGCCGCTGTCGGACATCGCCAGCCTGGTTGGGCCCGCAACCCCCGGAGCTTCTGTCTACCGCCTGGTAATAGTTGTCCTGTCCAGAGTGTCGCTCTTCTCCGTAGATTACTGCCAGCAGACACGACTTTCACCCGCCACTGCAGCCCGGCGCGCGGAGCCGCCTGTCCTGTCCTGTGCATGTCTCTGCGCTCAGCCCGCCTGGTCACCGCCGCTCACAAACGCGGGAGAGTGAGGCTGGCGTCATGCGCACGCTCGGTGGACGGCGAACCTGCTCTTTATGTTTATTTTCCATCAACATGCATTGATTGTGCAGAGTAATAACGTGCCGCAAGCTCTCTCAGCACACACTTGCAAATGCACGACCCAAATCCAGCCCTTCCTTCTGGCCCCCCAGGCCGCTCTGCCCCCAGCGCGGAGTCCTCCACGTCCTGCAAACGTCCAGTACTCGTGTGTCGGCTGGGCGAAGCCTATGCTTCCTCGTGAAGCCGCAGCCACCAGGCGCTTGTTCCGGAGCTAGTGAGGGACAAGGGAAGGGCGGGCCTGGAAACCTCGCGATTGGTGGCTTTGTGGGCTGAGCTGGAACCCTAGTCTTGGTCCACGGCCTGGGAGAAGCGCCACTCTCACCCCGGGCTGGGCAGGGGAGGAAGACTCTCTTCTGCTCCCGGCACCGGCTGGTGTGTGGCCAGGAGACTGCTCGTCCAGGGAGCCAGGAGGGAGTGAGGGTGGGTCCCAGGGCTCATCCTGGGATACTGACATTCTGGGGGTGCTGACAGGGGACTTAGGGACCCTAAGATCAGCTCAGATCCGAGCTTTATGAGGGTTCTGGTCCCTGGGAAGCTACCGAGGCACTGCCACTGAGCCACAGTCCTCCTGTCCTTGTCTCTTCCTCCCTGCACAGATGCCTGGCCTGTCAACCCAGTCAGCAAACAGTTACCAAGCACCTCCGCGCTCAGGACCTGTGTCTAGTCCTGGAATACAGGAGCCATCAGGATATAGTTTCTGCCCTCCATGGTCCACAGCCAGTGAGAGATGTAGCAAAGATAAGTATTAACATAATAGGGCCCCATGAGCACCTACTGGGTGCAGGCCTGGCTCTGAGATGCCCCTAAGAAGACACATGTCCCATTTTGAGAACAGGTGAGGAGATGAATAGAAGCAGACTGTGGAAGGCTGGAGTCTGAGAAGCAGTGACAGAGGGGAGGGTGGGACCTAGCAGACCACCACAGCTGGAGCTGGGATGTTTCTGACAGCAGGGGGCACTAGGGTGACTATTGTAGTCCATGTGCCACTCAGGCTGGCAAGGGTCTCTGTGTGACCCTGACGGCTGCAGAGTCCATGTCTGCCTGCTCAGGACTGGGGGGCTTGGGCAGTTGTCCCCCTCTCCAGCCTGGACCGAAGCATGGGCTCCTGCAGGTTCACGAGCTCTGTGGGCCCCTGCCTGCAAGAGTGTGCTTTTAGTCTAAACCATTTTTAGATTTATAGAAGAGTTGCAAAAATAGTGAAACAGTTCCTGTGCACTGTTCACCAGCCTCCATGTTAACCTCCTGCCTAGTGTACTCACCAAAATTTAGCGATTATCCCATTGCATTTGGTGGGACACAGCCTTTCCTGAAAATAAATGTGAAGAACTACAAAGTAAGTGTTAAAAGGTAACTACAGAAATACCAACCAATAACACCAGGAATAGGTGACACTGTGACTTGTGTACTTCTTTACTAATCCATAAAATGAAAAGTATGTTTAAAACACAGGAAAGTTAAACTTTTTAAAGCTGTGAAATGAAACTGATGGAGACTCAGTTTGAACTGAGCAGCGGCCATGGTGTGGTTTGGGACATTTCTTCTCCTTATTAACGAGCAGCCATGAGAGGATGGCAATTTGGGGGGCGTGGATTGTTGTGCAGGTCACCCTGACAGGACCTCACCTCTGGTGGCTACACTCTGTCAGGTGCAGAGGGCTCTGGGCCTGTTCAGCTCTGTTCCTTGGGCCCAGGAAGACTGAGACCCAGTGGTGGGTTTAATAATCTCCTTCGTTTCTAAGGAGAGGAGAGCATAAATTATTTCTCAATAACTGAAAAACTGATTGGCCAGATTTCTGCTGTTTCCATGATTTCTGCTGGAGGATAATTTCATAGATATTGATAGTGTGATTTATAGCCCACATTCATAATAAAGGGACATGCTAATTTTAAGTTACAGGTCAGTGAAAACTAAAATAATTTTTTTTTTCCAACCAAGCTCACAAATCCCTTTAGTCCTATGCAGACTTCAGGTAGAAACTCCTAAATGGTAAATGAAGTAGTCTCTAGCTTGGATGGAACCCCAAATATCTTTTGTTTAAACTACAATAGAGTCAGTGAGTCAACATCTTAAAAAGCAAGGATTTCGTGTAAATATCTGATTTCCAACTTCTCTAGAAAATGTTGAGCTCTTGGCTCCCTGGACTTGATTGAGCCGCCAGGTGGGCGGGGCTGTGCACCCCACAGTTTCAGCTTCAGCACCCCGGTCTGTAGCCGCCCCCAGTCAGCTTCTCTCACTATGGGGGCTTCGGCGCGCTCCTCAGCCTACGCCATTGTCCTACTCCTCTGGATGCCCCTGTGGGGCATCTTGTCCCAGCTCATGGAGGAGGAGAAGGAGCCTCTGCCCCGAAACCAATTCTGTACCAGGCGCAGCCCTGGAGGATGCTGTGTGACCTGGCTGACTCCTGATGGTGTCACTCTATATCCTCTTGACCTTGGCCAAATCATTTGTTGCTGAGGGCCTTGGCTTCCCCTCACCCCCAAATTGGACATAAATAGTCATTTCAGGATCCCTAAGGCCGCGCCTTGTGCTGGCCTCAACCCAGCGTGAGGCTGGTTTACCTCCTTTCCAAGATAAGGGCCGCAGCTCAGGTTCTACTTTAGATTAGAAAAGACAAGAGGGGCTGGGAGGTATCAGGTGTATTTTTTTTCCTTTTAAAAAAAATTTTATTTAAAGAGGGGGGGAAGCAAAACAAAAAAGGGAAGAAACAATACAGAATTTCAAAAAAAAATAAACAGTAAGAAATCACTATTTGATACATTACATATTGTCTTCTTGGATATAGTTGTTCTAGTTACAAAATTAAAGCATACAAAGTGGACATTCAGACAGTGAGGCTGCAAACAGTTCTGTTCACCAATCCAACAAAAACTTAGTAACATGGTTATCAATCCTACACACTTAAGTATACATACAGTTATCTCTTTTAGAGCACTTTCTTTTCCTCCTCTTGCTTTTTTTAAGAAAATTTTTTATTTAAAGAAAAAATTTTGAAACAGAAAGAGGGTAGAAACAATACAAAATCTCAAAAGCAAAACAAAACAAAAACAAAAATAGTAACCAGTAAAAAATCACTAGTTGATAATTACATACTTTCCTCTTAGATGCAGTTGTTCAAGTTACAAAAGTAAAGTCCACAAAGTGGACATCCAAACAGTGAGACTGTGGTCAGTTTTGCTCATCCATCCAACTAAAACTTTAGCAACATGGTTATTGATTCCACACACTCAAACATACATGCAGTTATATCCTTTAGAATACTCTCTTTTCCTTTTTTTTCCCTTTACAATAACTAAAATCCATTCTTGTAAACTACTTAGAAGTTCTACACATGTATAAGTCTCTACACATATACCTAGCCTTTCTGTATTAGAGAAACAAATCAAAACAAGTCAGCAATACAAATTCCTAGAAAAACACAAAATGAAAAGAACATACAAAAACACAACACTAGGTGATCTATGGTAGTCACTATGATGTCTCTAGTTATTTTCAAAAAAATTGTCTATATTGTCAAATATAAATTAAGCATTGCTTTACACTATTAATAAAATCTGAACATTGAGACATTATAGGACTTCAAAGGCAGTTAACAGTCAAACTAGAATAGGTATCCTATTGAATCCTGTCATCTTCAGAGTAGTTGCCCCTACTCTCAGACTCGACACTCTCAAGCATACCAGATTCAAATAAAATCAGTCAAGATAAAACAGTGATATAACCAATCTTCTCTGTTTTATCTCTGCCATGCTGTTTTTCTGTTGTTATTTGTTTACTTTTCTCCTTCATTCCACTGTCTGCCCCTTTCTTTGAGGCCTTTCTGCCATTATTCTTGGAACCCTGGTGGTTTTCTTCTCTCTCTCTAGAATGTCCTTCAATATTCTTTGCAGGGTTGGATTGGTGGTCACAAACTCCCCCAGTTCCTTTTTGTCATAGAAATATCTTGTCTCTCCATTAATTCTGAGAGACAGTTTTGCAGGGTACATCATTCTGGGTTGGAGGTTATTTTCTTTCAGGGCTTGGAATATTTTGCTCCAAGCTCTTCTTGATTTGATGGTTTGCATTGAGAAGTCTGCTGTGATTTTGATGAGTTTTCCTTTATAGGTAATTTGTTTCTTTTCTCTGACTGCTTTTAATATTCTGTTCTTGTGATGGATTTCTGGGATCCTGATTATTATATATCTGGGTGTAGATCTGTTTTGGTTGTAGCTGGCTGGAGTTCTGTATGCCTCACACAACTGAATGTCATTTTCTTTTCCCATGCTTGGGAAGTTTTCCTTAATTATTTCTGTGAATAGCCTTTGTAATTCACCTGTATGTATTCCTGCTTCTTTGTTCACAAATCCACATTATAGAATCATAGTCAACATCCCTGAATAACAGTAATGGAAAAATCCTCAACAAAAATGACCAAATGAAATTTGTTCATGGAATTCAAGAATGAGTCATATGAAAATCAATATAATATAGCATATGAAGAGAATGAAGAAAAAACTCCACAACATCATTTCATCAGTTGATGCAGAAAAACATTGAACAAAAAGTCATCAGTCTTTTATAATAAAAATATTCAGTGAACTATAGAAGGAAACTAGATCAATATAATGAAAGTGAGTCCACAGCTAATATCACAATCAGTGATGAAAGACTGAAAGCTTTTCCTCTAAGGTCAGAAATAAGGCTGCATGAGCCACTGTGATTCCTCATAGAACTGGAGACTCTAGCCAGGGCCACTAGACAAGAAAAAGAAATAAAAGGCATCTACATTTGAGAAGAGGTAAAATTATCTATGTTTGTAGATGACATGATACAATTGGCAAAAACTATTAAAAATCCACAGAAGAAATCAGAAAAACTAATGACTCAAATACAGTTTCAGGATATAATATCAAGATATATTCAGTTGTAATTCTATAAATTAACAGATATCAATTGAAAAAAGAAACTAAGGAAAGTGTCTCATTTAATATATTATTAGAAAGGAAAAATACTTAGGAATAAAGTTAATTGAGATGAAAGACTTTTACATGGACAACAACAAAACAATGCTAAAAGAAATCGAAGAAAATGCAAACAAAAGGAAAGACATCCTGCATTCATTAATTGGAAGATTCAATATCCATAAAATCTCCCTACTGATTAAGGTAATCTACAGATTCAGTGCAATCCCCTACTCAAATCCTAATGTTATTTTTGAAGAAACAGAAAAAAAATCTGAATCTCAAGGGACATTGCATAGCCACAATGATTTTAAAAAACGAAATTTGAGAATTTGCACTTCAAAACACACAACAAAACAGAGATAATCAAGACAGTATACTACTGACATAAAAACAGATACATAGACCAGTGGAATAGAACTGAGAGCTCGGAAACAGACCACAGCATATATCATTGAATGCTTTTCAGCCAGGGCGCCAAGACTGTATGTGGGGAAAAAGCAGCCTCTGCACCAGGTAGCACTGGGAAAACCTGTTTCCACATGCAAAAGAATGAGGTTGGGCCCTTACTTCCACCATATGTAAAAAATTAACTCAAAATGGCAAAGATTTAAATAAAAGCACAAGTGACATGAAACTATTGGAACAAAAGACTTCTTGGATATAACAATAAAAGTATAGGCAACTAAAAATAGATAAATTGGATTACATAAAAATTAAAAACTTTATGTCAAAGGATATAATTAAAACAGTTGAAAATGCTAGCTACAAAAAGGGAGAAAATATTTGCAAATCACAAATGTATCTAATAAAGGCTTAAATATATAATATGCAAAGAATTCCTGCAACACAAACAGAAAAAATAACACAGTTTAAAAATGAACATGAATAAACAGTTCTCCAAAGATGACATATACTAACCAAAATTACATTAGAAGAGGCTCATCATTACTAACAAGAGAAATCCAGATCTAAGCCACATGAGATATCACATCCCTTAAAAAAAACAAAAATGAAAACAACACAACACAAAACAAAACACATCCCTCAGGATGGTTACCGTCAAAACCAGAAAGTAATGCATGTTTCTGGGGGTATGGAGAAGATGGAATCCTGCACATTGTTGGAGTATAAAATGAAAAGCAGATCAAAACAACACAGAGCACATAATTTATAGTATTATTTATAACGGTCACCCAAGGAGTCAAAAAATTAAAGGTAGAATTTACGGTAGGATTCAGCAATTCCACTTGTACTATGGATCCAAAAGAATTGAAAATACGGTCCTGAAGAAATATTCGTACACTCATGTTCATAACAATATTATTCACACTAGTCAAAGGCAGTGCGGTGGATTAAAAACCGGTGGTCAACCTGCAACACCAGCTGAACTGAATCAGCATGGTGTTGTGTGTGAATGGCCCACCTGAAGATTGTTGCCAAGATAAAAAGGATAACTGGAGGGGAAGAGCTGAAAGCTGTCCTTTGGTGCTATTGGTTCTCCTGCTGCCATGGGTTCCCCTGGAGGAGCTTGCTGAGCTTCTTTCCTGATATGAATTTGGCTGTTCTCATCGTCAGAGGAGCTCAGGACCTCACTGTTGCTGGGAGTGGCTGTGGTTCTTATTTTGAGCACCGCTTCCTGGCTCCAGTGCAGATCCCTCAGCTGCTGGCACAGATCTTTCAACCCACTGGCACAGACTTTCTAGCTTCCACCACTAACCTTGGGGCCTTCCCAGGGCAGATCCATGAAACAGACTTGCATGAGATATTGTCATGGGCTCTAGATCTTCATCTGGACTTGTAGGGGACATTGTCATGGGTTCAAGGTCTTCAGCTGGACTCATGCAATATATTGCTTTGGGATCCAGGCTCTTGGTTGGATTCTCCAGGTCTTTAGTGTATGGACAGATTTCCTGCATTTTTGTTGTATTTGACTCCTTGGGTGACCATTATAAATAATACTATAGATTATGTGCTCTGTGTTGTTTTGATCTGCCAATCACTGGATGGACAAATTATGATATATATCACATAACAGAATATTATTCAGCCTTCAAAATGAAGGCCAGATCTGACACAACCCACAACATGTATAAACCTTGAAGACATTATGCTAAGTAAAATAAATGAGCAACAAAGGATAAATACTGTATTATTCCATTTATTTGAGGTATTTAGGGTAGCCAAACTCATAGAAGTAGAAGATTCAGTTTTGCAGGATGAAGAAGCTCTAGAAGTTGGTTGCACAGTTGCATTATAATTAAGACAATTCAGATGAGTTCTTGGTACCCAATTCAATTATTAGAAAACTTTTCCATATGCTTAGCATCTTGAATATGAAAAAATAGCTTTTCAATTGTAAGTTTTATAAAATTTAGGTACAGGTTCAAGTATTCTGATAAAAATTTACTGTCTGAATTGAGATATACTATAACATATACATTACATTTTTAAAAATTTAGTATGTTTCATTAGTTATTTTTATATTGATTAGATATTCAAGTGATGATAGTTTGAGTCAAGTAAAATATGTTAGTAAAATAAACTCAGCTCATTCTTTTTATTTTTTATATGTGCCTATTAAAAACATAAAAGTATGCAAGTGGCTCATGCTGTATTTCTGTTTGACACTTTCCAAGAATGACCAGCCAGAAGGGAGGACAGTGCGAGAAGCTGAACGTTCCACCATATCTGCTTCATTTGATAGAAAGGTGGAGTGTTGATAAACTGCAGGTTTTCCTTAATTATACTTCCATCATAAAAGTTGAAAATATAATTAAAAAATTAGGAGTCTGGGTTACATATAAAGTTACGGCCAGCCTGTGCTACATAGTAAAACCTGCCTTAAATAAAAAAGCAAAAAGAAAATGTCATCATGTAAGCAAAAACAGCTCAGCGTCTCTGAGGTTTGAGATCCAGACACTGGGAAATAACAACTTGGGGAAGAGGAAAAGGCAGAGAGGTATGTCCCTGAGAACCAGGGGCAATCTGATAGGAGAATTAAACTACAGAGAAATTATAAAGAGAAAAAAACGTAACAGCGAGAAGAAGCGACAGTGTGAACCATCTCCCAGCTCCCAGCTTGCAGCTCACAGGAAAAGGGGACCAAATCTACAGACACAGGGTGACAGCTGGATTCCAGGATGCTTCAGGGAGAAACGTGGCAGAGGAAGAGTCAGCAGGTGCTGTGAGCTGCAGGGAGAGCACAGGATTCTGCTCCCACACGAGCCCTTGGACAGTCACACAGGTGAGTGACTCTAGTCCAAGCTCCCCCAGGTCCCTGGAAGAGCGCTGCTAGGATGCTGTTCTGGGGAAGGGTTGTTTGAGTCCAGGACTCAGCAGAGTCAGGATGGCGCCACTTTAGGCTCCTGGTGTTACATTCCCAAAATGATAGGGTAAGAACAGAAACAGGAAACAGTTGTAATCAAGGAGCCTCTCAGGCCTTTGAGCTAAAGGACACACACCCTACCCCACTGCCAGAGGCCAGGCTCAGCCTGAGTTGCTCTGGACTTGAAAGTCATGGCACCGGTGCCCTTGCCCTAATCCTTCTGGCTTCTGTGGCTGCATCCAGCCCAGATCTGGAGTCCAAGCTTCTTATCTACCAGTGTGAGCAGGGGCTCACTTTGACTTGGACACTGCCCCAAGCTGTAGACCAGGAAAGAAAACAACATGCTTAAAAGCAGAGAACTTTCTTCCTTTTTTCTCTCTTCTTTTCTTTCTTTCTTTCTTTCTTTCTTTCTTTCTTTCTTTCTTTCTTTCTTTCTTTCTTCTTCCTTGTGAGTGTGTGTTGTTTTCTGTTTTGTTTTTACTTCTTTTCTTGCCTTCCTTTTTTCTTCATCAGTGTCCTGGGTTTGGGAAATTTTCCCTTATCTTTCTTCCTTGATTCTATCTCTTTTTTCCTTATTTTTTCTTTTCTCTCCTTTAATTTTTCTCTTATCTTTTCTCAATATGTAATTCCTTTTTTCTCCCTCTTTTTCTCTTCTATTTTTCATCAATTTTTCTGGGTTTTGTATCATTTTGTTTAGCACCTAAGTCCATAAATATCCTTTTGTTCTCCCATGAGATTCTTTGTACCACTTCTCTTGCCTCTCTCTTGCATCATATAGTTTCAGGCTTCAAATTTTTCCTCTTGCATTTCCCTGTTCCCAAACCCTATTTCTTTAATAATATAACCATAGAACTTTATTAATCTTTTGAAAGTTAACTGTAAAATTATTGTTGAATTCTTTTCTACCACTAGTAGAGATATAGCTGTCACACTTGGTACATATTAATTGTCACTTGACATTAAAAGGGTCACATAATTGTTCCTATTTCTCTGTAAACCAACATTCAGATTACCTATGTGACATTAACAGTGCTGTAGTACATTCCTGCAGATCTCATTATTGGACTAATTACATTGCATTCTTCCCTCCAAAATTAACCAAGCTGGTCAGATCTTGGAGCTGACACAGAACTACAGTTAGCCACACCAAAATGCATCACTGGACTAAAGAGATCCTTATTCTGGTAAGAAAGTCTTTAAACTATAAGTGCCCACAAATCTCAGCACAAAACGAAACAAAGAGAACAATAGAAATATAAGAAGATAAGGCAACAAAATGACTCCCAAAACTCTCAACTCCCTGAAAGCCAGTCAAGGGGCAAAGGGGGAGAATAGCCAGAGGCATAACATCCAAGGGACTCAAAAGTCTAATACAAACAGTATTAGAAAACAGATCAAAGAGGTATGTAGGGGAATCACAGAAGGTATAACTAAAGAGGTAAAGGAAATAATAACCAAAATGATCCAGGAGCTTTCAGAAGACACTAATAAAAAGCTACATGAGCTATACAAAATGATACAAAGCATGGATGACCAGTTTATCAAAGAATTAAAGTCCATGAAAAGGTTTCCAGGGCTGGGGATTTAGCTCATGGCTCAAGTGCTTGCCTGGTAAGTGTAAGGTCATGAGTTCAATCCCCAGTACCCCTCTCAAAAAAAAAAAAAAAGGTTTCAATCAGAAATACAGATTAAAAATTATATTAAAAGTATAAGCATCAGAGCACAACAATGTGAGGACAGAATTTCAGAACTGGAGGACAATGATGCCTTCAAAGTCCAACTACTAATAGACACCTTAAAGGCAATAAAAGAACATGAAAAATGGATGCAACAGCTGCTAGATGATGCAAAGAAGACTAAGATTTACTGGAATAAGTACAAAATTGGAAGACAACACAAATGGCATAAAAATTTTTTCACATAAATAATAACAGAAGACTCCCCAAATATAGGGAAAGAATACACAGGTCAGTGGTGCAGATAGAACCTCAAATAGCCCTAACCAAGAGAGAATCTCTGCATACCATATTATACTCAAAGTACCAGATGCCAATCACAAGGACAAAATCTTAACAGGTAAGTAATTACATATAAAGGTAAACTTATTAGAACTACAGAACACATCATCTTAGTGTAAGTCTTAGAAGTCAGGACTTAGTGTTTTAAGCCCTGAAAGATAAAAGCTTCCAACCATGGCTTATGTATGCTGCAAAGGTTTCCTTCAAAGTTGTTGGATGAGAGTGGCGGCCGTGCTGGCTGGGGAGACACAGGAAGGAGGCTGCACTCCTACCCCTGCTGTGAGACAGCCCGTGTGCAGGCCCAGGCTAGGCGAGAAGCCCACCACCATCAGCAACCGGCTGATTTGGAGAAATACAGGCTGATATAATAACAACTGAAGTAAAGAAACAACCTAATGCTTGTGTTGTTTGATTGACTTTGCAGAACGAAAGTCAGTAATCTGAGCAACTATTTAGAGGATAAAAAGATGCAATATAGTAACTATTGTGGATTTCTACTGGGTTATCACTGTTTTGTTTCATTTTGTTCTGTTTTAGTCCCTTTAAAATAAAAAAAAAAACTAATGGAGAAGTGAAGTATTTCCAAGACAAGGAGCACCTCATGAAATTCAAGACCACCAAATCAGCATTATAAAAATTTTTCAAGGATATTCTAGAGATAATGAAGCCAACAATGCCAATGAATCAAAAATAATGAATATACTTGGCAGGATGTTTGCTATCACTATATTATAATCAAAATGGATCAAAGGTACAAATAGTAAACAGAAACAAACTGCTAGAAGATAAAATAGGTGACACTCTAAGACACAGGCACAAGCAAAGACTTTCTGAATAGAACCCCAATTGCACAGGGAATAATATCAAGAATCAGCAAAAGGGATTGCACCAAATTAAATTAAAAAGATTCTGAACAGCAAAGGAAACCACTGAGTAAAGAGACGATCTACAAATAGTAAAAAAGTTTGCCAGCTAATTCTCACAGGACCAATATTTAGAATATATAAAGAGCAAAATAACTGGACATGCCAAATTTAAAGATCACATAAAAATGAGCATCTGAAATGAACAGGCAGATGAAGAAGTGCAGATGGTTAACAAATACATAAAAAATGTTCAGCATCACTGGCCATTCAGGAAACGCAAACTAAAACAACACTGAGCTTCCGTCTCACTCCAGAAAGATGCCCACCATCAAAAAAGGCAAACAACAATAAATGCTGGGGGGACTGTGCAGAGAAAAGGAACTCTCCTTTGTTGTTGGTGGGAGTAAAGTGGTTATAGCCACTCTGTAAATCAGTATGGACATAGCTCAAAAAATTAAAACCAGAAATTACATTTGACTCAGCTATTCCCTTTTTAGTTATTTTCCTGAAAGAGTTAAAAGACATCATAGCATTGTGACACATATGTACCCATGTTTATAGCTGCATAATTCATAATAGCTAAATCTTGGAAAGAGCACATATGCCCATCAACAGGTGAATGAATAAACTGTGGTATTTATGTGCAAAGGAGCACTACTCTGCCACAAAGAAGGATAAACTTGAGTCATTTGTAGAAGAACTAGTGCATCTTGAAACCACAATATTAAGTGAAATAAATCAGACACACAAGCTTAAATATTACATGGTTTCTCTTCTATGAGAAACAGTATATAAATAAAGTGCAAAATGAAAGACAATAGGCAAAAAGAAAAATGTTGATGTAATCCAGGTTGGCCAATGTACCTAAAAGTGTATCTTGATTCAGTATAATTGTCTTATGTGTCTTACATGTTTTCATCCTGTTAGTCTGGCTGTTAATCTGCATTTTTGATATTTAGCTTGATAAAGACTTATAAGAGTAATGAATAGACCTGATGTTGGCCAAAATAATGGAAAATAAACAAGAATGGAGGAAAAAGGGAAAATAGTTTAGATGTATTACATACCTGTATCAATTCCCCACAGTGAATATGACGATCATGCACTGCAAACATGTACTCAAAAATAAACAAAAATAATATCGGAATTAGCAAGGAGGTTGTAAATAGAATAAAGAAAACTCAGTGAACCTGACTAAAGACACAAAAGCATGAAAAGTTTAAAATCTCAAGAAGCCTAATGGAAGAGAGAAAAGGAAAATAGTAAAACAAAGGAAAATTCTGATAAAGGGAAAATATAATAAAGTACAAATAATTCCAAAATATTAATAATCCTAACAACTATGCAAGCATAAAATTTATCTGTTGAAAGGTATAGATTTTTAGGCTGGTTTAAATATAACTTTTACATTGCAGGTGTATGATATTTACAAGAGAGATACCTAGAATACAAGGGCAGAGAGAGTTTTGATAAACTTTTCTAGACAAATATTAGCCAAACAAAGGCAATGTAACAATTTTTCCTTGTTGAAGTTCTTAGTTGTAAGCAACAGAAACCTTTCAAAGGATAATTTCAAGAGCTAAATTCAAAAACCTCTAAAAAAAATGTAGGAGGCATCTTCATTGCATCAGGGTAGGGAGAGGTTTCTTAATATACAGACACACAAATCGTAAGGAAAAGACTGACAAACGGGAATCTGGAGACTGGAGAAAAGGAGACACCGCGTATGAGTGGGAAACCCGCGCCATGGGCTGGGGAAATCTCTCCTGCGTATTCCCCTGACAAAGGATTAATATGCAGAATATATGAGGAATTGATTCATACAAAGCAACGTGGGAAAGACCTGTAGGGAGTTCACGGGACACCGAAGGCCCCCCAGGGGCGCCCCCGGACCCCCGAGCCCCCTTACGCTGGCGTCTCCCAAGAGCCCAGCGGAGGTGCAGGGGCTGCACCCCTTTCCGCTCCAGGCTGGGCGATCAGCAGCCCGAAAGACCAGGGAGCAGAGACCCAGGCCTCGCGCGGGCGACGGTGACTCCGAGAGCTGGGTAGGAGCGAGGCGCACCCGTGGTGGTCTTTGCTTCCTGGCGCGAGGGTGTCCGGGCTCAGGTCTGCAGGCCCCGCACCCCGGGGGGCGGGCGGCGCAGAGTCGGGGTGCACAGCGGACAGGGCGGTGGCGAGCAGGAGCGCGGGGACGCCGAGCAGATCCCAGAGGGTCTGCGGGTCCCGCGGCCGCCGGCACGTCCTGCGCCAGGCCCAGGGCAGCCTCCGGGGTTCCCCAGGGCTCGAGGCGGTCCTGCGTGGTGGGGAGCTGGCCGGGACCAAAGGCCGCCCCGCTTCCTCTCGCCGAAGCCTCCCAGCAAGTCAGCAAAGCTCAGAGCATTTTCTGGAAACTTAACTGCATCCCGGGGGGAACTCAAGATTACTTTTCGGAAGGAACAATGCCCACTGGCCTTGAGGGCGCAAGACCAGCGCTTCCCTCCCAGGCCTCCAGCTGGGACACGGACACGCCGTGAAGGGGGGCGCACTTACCGCAGTTGGGAGAACTCTAGGGTCCATCAACAGGGCGCTGTGTGATTACATGGAAGCCTGTTCACACAACGGGCCTTACAGCTCCTTAACAATGGGCGGAACCAGCACGGAGATGGTGAGCTCAGATCTCACCGCCGCGCTCTTTACAAAGCAAGCTGACTGACGCACGGATCTGCTTCTGTGAATCACAGGCTAAGATGTGCTGAGTGCTTGTGTTTGCTCAACACTGCCTAAGGAACTTTGCTGTATTATCTCATTTAACTCAGACTTTACAGATGAGTGACTGGGTCATAGGATCAGTAATTAGAGGGGCTAATGAACACTTTTTCTGCTTCCTGCGCCCTGCCATCAAACTCTGACTCTTATTAGCACGAGCTGTGCTAACTCCAGGATTAAAGGAGGAGACTGCTTCTGAAGACAGGGCTGGAGGCTGGGTGCAGGAATTAGAGCAAATCTGACAACGGGTTAACACAGGTGAATTCCAAGTGTCACTTCATTCTCTACACTTCTGAGTAAGTTTGAATTATTTTACACTGAGATTTCTTAGCTGAAATAGTCTTTATGGAGGGTGTGGTGGCTTTTCTGTAAGGCCACAGGCACCTCCTGGGGGAAATCAGGTCGGCTGAGCTGTTGCCCTTCTCCCTAAGGGTCATGTGAGGGAGGGTTGGGGTTCTTTGCATTTGGGACAGTTTGCAGGGAGGACACAGCCAGACCTGACTTTCTCTCTGAGCTTCCAACCTCATCCCTGGAGAAGGGACTGGAAATGTGGGCAGAATCTGGCAATCCGCTGCACAGTGAGATTCGTGCCTCATACTCTCACCTCAGCAAGGAGGGCAGCTCTAGAGACAGGAGTGGCTGCTGTGGGCAGAGCTGTGGCCTTCTCCCAGCCTCCCTGCCCATCGGAGGGATGTGCCCTGCCTCCTGGCCCATCCTAGTCTCTTCCTCCACCCCATGCACCTGGAGAAACACCTTCCAGACCAGCCGGCGGTCCCCAGGGCCTCACATCCCTCACTGGGCGCTGTCTGTTCTCAAGTGAGTTGGGCTTTGGGCTAAGTCCATGGGGTTTAGGACTTATTACAGAAGGTCAGAGGAAAGGAGAGACTGACATATTTACTTTAGATGAGTCTTTAAATACAAAAGAAAATGAAAGAAAAGAAAAACAGCCCTAGTTTGTACTTTCAGAGGGTGTAGAATATTGGGGTGTAGGTAGAGCCAGGGTTGTTTGGGGGTAGTGGTATGTGCTCCTATCTCAGTCCCACCATGGTTAGAACAGGACTGGTTCCACTGCATCAACCAAGCTTTGATTTGCATCCTTGAGTACTGATTCTTTAGCTGCAGTGTCTGGGGAGCATCAGGGGTGGCGGTGGGGTTGGCTTGCAGAGGAGATCCAGTGAGAACCGGAGAGCCACAGTGCAAGCTGAGGCGTGTGACTACACTGGCCGTGGTGGTTATAGAAACTCGGCTTTGCTGTGTCACCCAGTGCACTGTGACTGTGAAGTTGGAAGTACAGGCCAAGCCCTTGCAGTGGGGAGAGAAGATGATTGGGAACAAATGACAATTTGCCACTTCTAGACTGTACATGGTGGCAGACAACCCGCTGGCTGACGTTTGGTAACATTTAATCAACAAGTGTCCTGCAGGGGCAGGTGCTGGACAGGTGACTTTCTGGGTACCAGCACTACCAAGCACCTACTAACTCTAGGTTCCTTGCTGAGATGAGAGTTTGAGGCACAAATCTCACTATGTGATGGACTGCCAGATTCTAGGCATCTGTGTCAGCCCTTGCCAGCTGTGCAATCTGGTAATAGGGTGGCTTTGATGAACCTGCAGAAGTTGAGACTGTTCCATGTTGTGGGTAGGGTAGGGAGAGGGAGAGAGAGAAGGAGGGGGAGGAGGAGGAGGAAAAGAGGGAGGAGGAGGAGAGGATGGGAGAGGAGGAGAGAATGGAAGAGGAGAAGGAGAAGAGGAAGGAGAAAGGAGAGGGCAGGGAAGGGAAAAGGTGGGCGACAGAAGGGGAGAGGAGAGGAGAACAGAGCAGGTCCCTAACATGTCTTTCGTGAGTGTGGGAATTTGTAGGGATGTAGTATTGCACTATAGTCTGGGAACAGGGCCTCGTGGAGCTCATTTCTTGGGATTTCTGCATGTGTTTTCTAAGGGATTGAAGTCTAGAAATGACTTCACTTCATTTCACTTTGGCTGAAAAGGGAGAGGAGATTTAAACCATGAGTCCTCACAGATAAGGACCCTGAGGAGGGAGGTGTTTGCCCCCCTCCCAGGCTGGGGTCCTCAGAAGGGTTTGTGACTTGGGATAGAAGGAGTGTGCCTGGGCATAGCAGAGCACAGGGCATTGCCTGGGCATCGGGAAGGTGATGGGGGTAGGCAGGCACCTGGGGGCCTGAGGGGGAAGCTGAAGTTCTGCTCACACTCAGGGAGCCCCTCACCCTCCCTGCCAGGGGGCTTTGGATCATTCTAAGGATAATCTTGTGGTGTTAAAAATAGCCGTTTTCCAGAAAGAACTTAGGCTTGCTCACCAGGAAGTTTCTGCAGCAGTCTCAGATTGATTTCTAGAGGGCTGAGCAGCGTTGCTCAGGGAGTCTGGGGGTTCTCTGGCCAAATTACCCAGAGGCACAGCAAACAGCTTTGGAGCCAAATGACAGAAACTGTCCCAGCATTGTCTCTTCGTGGCTGAGACTTTGGGCAGTTTTTCATTTCTCTGAGCCTCAATTTCCTCACCCACAGTGAGTGGATGTCTGATCAAATCCCAGCATTTAAGGATTAAGATTATGTATGCAGAATACACAGCCCAGTGGCCGGTACACAGTAAGTGCTTAATAAGTGCTATTCCTTGCCCAAGCAATCCCACCAGTGACTGTCGTGGGACCCTGATGTGTGACAAGGGCGGGGCCTCATCTGTGCTGCTGGGTCTATGGCCTGCCCCTCTGTAGCCTTGGTTTTCCTTGGATTCCAAGACTGCATTCCAGACAGGCCTTTCTCAGCCAGCTGCCCAGCCGGCAGCGCTGAAGCTTGTATTTGTCAAGTGACAGCTTTAATGAGAAATGAGGCGGCGGCCTCCCACACATTAAGGAAGTCACGGAGATTTCTCAGCCTCAGCGCACTACAAAACTGATTCTGTGCAGCCCAGCCCAGCTCAGCCCAGCCCAGATGGGTTGATTTCCTGAACCCTGGGTCTCACTCGCTCGCTTGCTCACTCACATATTCTCTCTGGGAGTGAGGACCCAGGAGGCCGCCTTCCACACACATCGCTGCTGTGCCTGCAGTGGGTGGCGGGCTGTCTTGAGGGCCCTATTCAGCCCTGTCCTTGGTCTTCAGGATCAGCTTCTTCGCTGCTTTGATGCAGGAAAGACTGAGCCAGCCAGACAGGACACCAATGAATGCAAGCAGCAGGTGACTTTCTGCTGAAAGAGAGAAACTGAGATAATGGGGAAATCACCCTTAGGCCATCTCTTTCCCCGTCTCAGACCCGGTGGCTCCAGAAGCAGGAGCTGGGAGAGGCCACGGTGCAGGGGGGCGGCCCGGGCAGCAGAGGCTTCCTGGAGGCAGCAGAGGGACACTTGGGCTGCAGTACCCAGCTCTCTCATCCTGGCTTGAATGGTCACCGGGTACAGCCAGACCCTGGTGAACTGGGCACACTAGGAGAGGCCAAATACAGCCCAATGTACATTAGTAATATGTATGGGAGGTCAGGAACTCCGGAAACGCGGAAGGGTGGCTGGAGAGTGTGAGCTTAGCCAGAGAGCACAGCTTCCCTGGGTGTTTCCCTCCCCTTCCCCTCTCAGCCCCTTCCAGTCTCCTGCATCCTCCCTCCTCTCCACTGAGGCCTGAGAGAACTCACCCTGTGCATCTGGTCCTCACCAGCCAGTGGGAAGATGCCGCTGCCCATCTCCATGCCCAGAGGTGCAGTCCAGCTTGGTAGGGAGAGGGCAGCATGCAGACCAAGCAGCACACAGCTAGAAACAATTTCTCCTCTGGAGCTGGCAGGCTCAGAACTTGCAGGTGTGTGAGAGCTGTCATGGAGACAGAGGACACTGGACTGGCTCTGGCACCGTGGGTGGCTCACAAGCTCTCAGGAGCAGCTGGCACTGCTCTTTCATCCTTGGTCTCCTGAGTTTTGGGCAGCACATAGCAGGTGTGGAGGGCCCTGCAGGAAGCCTGGGGAGGCTGTCCATGTGGAATGTGGAGGGCCGCATGGGTTGCTCTGGGAGAGGGAGCAGCTCCAAGGTGTCCCTGGCAGGCGGCTGGGAGCACAGAATGAGAATGAGACCCAAGCTGAGTGGAGAAGAGACCTGTAGACCCTGAAGGAAGGTGCAGTGGTGCTGCCGGGTCCCGCTGGTGATGTGAAGCCAGTGCCTGCTTCGTGGCCTAGGTCCCATGTAGGGGACACATTCAGGAGCAGGGCATGGGGTGCTGAGGCCCACAGTGGGGTTTTCCACATGGAACTGGAAATGAGGGGCTCAACTATGAGAGTGGTAGAAGGGGCACTGTGGGGAATTATCACTGGTGGAAGTGTGAGGAGACAAAGGAAGAAATGGCTGTTTCCCCTGAGACCCGAGGTGGCCTGGTCAGCCCTGGCCCGGCTCTGGATCAGCAGACAGAAGCAGAGGCAGGGGTTGTGGTGCGAATGAGGGTGTAGAGCTTGTGCACTGGGGTTGCAGGCTGACGGCTGGGTTTGCTGCCTCAGGCTTGTCAGCTGTGACTGGGAGGAATCTTGGGCACTGCAGGAAAAGCCCTCAGCACAACAGGGCTGACCGGTGCTGAGAAGTTCAGGGAAGGATAAGCCAGGTGAAGGCTAGGAAGTGGCCACATGGGCAGTGTGTTTTTTGGCCCCATTGTAACATGGGGCAAATGACTGAGCCACCTTCCCTTGAATCCTGCACCAGGTAGACATGGACACAGCTCAACCATTTTCATTCTCCTACAGTTCTCATTGGCCCACAAAGTCATCTTGGCCAAGATGAAGCTGTTTGTCTACCTTATTGCCAGTCCCCAGTGATTTGAGACAGATGCTAAGCGAGGAAATCTGATGGTCTACAGCTGGACAGCTCATCTTCCATCAGATCTGTAATTAAGATTGCAAAAATGCCTTCATCCATCTCTTTAGGTGGGTGGCTTCCAAGGGAATGAATCTCTTTGATTCCTTAAGCATTTCTCTCCATGCTGAGGTCAATAAATGACCAGTTCTGATCCTGTCTTTTCACTCTGGCCCTGATATGTGTGGGGTGGAGGAACAGGGACCCGCTCATCATGGACAGTGAACTCAGCCATGTGTGGCTGGGTGGGGTAGAGTGGTCTTCATCCAGATGTCACATAGGGGCCTTGTCATGGTAAGCATTTCACCCGTGGTACATGGGATGTGTGGTGAGTTATTTAAATGCTCCATGTCTTTCTCTACAAAGCAGGGTGAAGCCTAATTTACAGGGGTACTGGGGGATTACATGAGCTGAGAGATTAAGAGTAGGATAGCAAGACTGGTGGCCACAGTTGGAATTATCATTATTGCTGTTTTCAAAATGCATTACATGCACTTGATAAACTGGGGGCATGAACATCTTTTAAACACTGTCTCGATACCCAGGAAATGAAACTCTTCATATTTCCACTCCAGTTTTCGTTTATGTGTTGGAGTTGGGGTCCCTCATTCTGCTCCATAGTCTGCCAAATCTTTTCACTTTCATGTCAATGGCAGCTTCTCTTGGCCAGGGCAAAAGGCACATTTTAGTTTCTCCTCATAAGCTTTGAGGAAGGTGCAGCAACTGTCACCATTTCACTGAATCTTGCAGACATAAATGCTGTGTCCAGGTGTCATCACTGGGGAGACCCTGGGGCCTAGGGGCTCTCAGGGCTGTGATTGGCTGCCCTGTAGTCTGGCCTCCCAGGCACAGGGCGCGGCCAGTGTGGGCGGAGACTGCCTCTGTGGCTTGGATTCTGCCGTGTTTAGGGTTTATAGTTCCTATTTCTCTCTTTGGGTCAGTTTTGATAATTGATATTTTCATTCATTAGTGGCTTCCTAAAATTACGGTCTGGGGAGCTCCAGGATTCTATAGACAGGTGGAAATTCTTACTCTTGATTTTCAAGTCACTTGCTTTTTCTGATTCTATTAGTTTTACAGTTATAGGTTTAATAAAGAAGCAGCTGTTAGATGAATTTATCATTTTTACATTTTTTACTAATTATTAATTAGTCCATATTGGTCCATATTATCCGTCCATATTATTTTTTTCTTCTTTCCCTTAGTATTTTCTCTAATATATGGAGTTAAATAATTTATGTTTATTCTTTCTTCTTCAATAATAAATATATTTAAAGCAATAATTTTGTTTTTGACTACTGCTGAGGTGTTAATATGTGACATTCATTTTTTTCCTGAACATTTTATAATTGCTATTTTTTTTCTTGCCCTAGAATTATTAAGGATCTGGCTTTTTAAAAATGTCAAGTGATTGGATTTTTAAAATAAATATTTCACAAGGCTTGGAAATGAGCTCATATTACAGTTTCACTTTGGACTTTGACTTTATCAAATTGTTCTTCCTCATCAGTGAAACTTTGAGAGATGTGTATTGATTTCTTTCAGTGCTCTTCTGCCTTTCATTTCTTTCTTTTTAAAAAACACATTCACGGTAGATGTGATGCTATTTGTTAACAATACAACTTGTTAAAGGTGCTTGTCTTTACGAATTGGACGTTGCTGCCTCTGTAAAGCTTTCCCCTTGAGCTCTACTTTTTCTGGTATTTCTTGTCATGTTTTCTGATAGACAGTCTTAACCCAGGCATCTCAGACAGGCTCTCTGCAGTCATCATGATTCCCTGGCCCCAGGGGTTTTTGCAGTTGCTGCCTGTGTGCTGCACCCTAGGCTTCTCCCTTCTAGTGGAGGTGTTAGTACCAGAACTTGTCTAACAGGGTTGTGGAAGCAACATATACTCTTGTGCATGTTGAGAGCTCTGTGTTGGCTTGTTATCAATCACAGTTCGACAGAAGCGTGAACTTCAGTGTTTCCTTCACATGGTTTCCACACTGCACTCCAAACCATAGGCTGGTTTGTCACTTAATAAAGTTGGAATTCAGTCCACAGAAACACACAGCAGTCAGTTAAGGTTGTCATGGGGATTCCATCCAGAAGATGGGCCAGGCTCCCGGAGGACCTCAGGGTTTTCAGCCACCAGTGATCCTCACTGGCAAGACTCCTGTGCCAGCACATAGCCATCCGTATAGCCCAGCGGCAGCACCTCTGCTTGCAGAGCTCACCTGCATGCATTGCCTCACTGGGAGGTGGGATCCACACCCTCCAGGTGTGTCTGCACACAGAGCACCTGGTCCTGGCTGGGGGCTGCGAGGGAAGGCGAACACTTCTTGTTACCTGCTCTCCTTCCACCCTCTGCCCATCATCTGCCACCATCTGTCCCTTGAGTCAGTTCTACCAACACAGGAAGCGTTTTCAGAGGCCTGCTGTGCTCCCAATTATGTGCTACCTGTGAAAGCTCAGTGTCTATGGTAAGACAGACAACAAAATAACAACAGGCAGGGTAAACAGTACTTTAGATTTAAAGTAATAGACAATTACTTATAAGATGGTATATTTATACCAGTGGGGACACTGTGAGGGGTTGATGGGGGAGGGGTTAGGGAAGCCTCGGGGTGGGAGGAAGTTGGGGCCACAGGAGAAGAAACCCCTATCCCAGGCATCTTCCCACATCCTGAACCCCAAAAGCTCCTCATGCTGCTGTCTCCCTAGAGAAATGTGTCCCTGTCCTAAAATCCAGCCAAGCTGCGCTTTTCCAGAGAGGTCTGTCCCAACATCTCTCACTCCCTCCACGCTCTTCCTCTGTGCCACCTTGGGGAGTGTCCTCAGTCTCCCATGGGTAGGGTGCTCATATGTAAGTCACCCCTCCCAAATCTGTGGGTATTGTGTGCCAAAATACACAGTGGATGCCTAAAACCACAGATACTGAGAGCCTCCATCTACTGTGGCAATCTCTTGTAGGTTCAAATGCATGATCATTTTATAAGTTAAGCACATAATGATGGGCCATAAGAATAATAAATAGAAAAATTACAACCACACACTAATAAAATAGCTGGCATTAGTATCTTTGTACTCTGGAGTCACTGCTAAGAAGAGAGTTATTGAAAAAAGCATCACCGCCTCAAGACAGTTGATCTGATTGGTGGCCTAACCACTAGGAGATTAAGAGGTAAGAAGTCTACCTGGCTTGGGTACACTGTACCAGTGAGGATCTGAGCCCCAGGGAGGGCTGCAGGATGGCCTGAGATGTCATCCTACTGCTCAGAGCACTAGTAAGTTTAAATTTATGAATTACTTCTGGAATTGCTCATTGAATACATTTAGGTCAGAATTGGCCATAGACAAATGAAAACACAGCTAGGGAGATGGGAGTCGGGCAGCGGTCTTCCCTTCTGTCTCCCCACAGGTGCCGCACACCAGGCCCATTCTGGAAGAGGAAGCAGTGCAGTGTTCCTCACAGTGGCTGTGCCAGCCGTTTCCCGCTGGAATCCGCCCCCCATTAGTCTTTGAAGACGAGAAGAAGCCAGAGTGATTTGTCTTTGCAGAGCACACACTCCATCTTCCTTTTGCACAGTTCTGCCTGGGCGTCTGAGGGAGCAGCAGGGACTTGGCTGGTGATTGCAAATGGCTGAGAGACAAGCAGAGGCCGTGCAAAGCTGGCGAACACAGCCCTTGTCTCCGAAATGTCAGACTGGCTGAAACCAAGCCCATTAATCTTGTTTTATTGTGAGATTCAAAATCGCCATGCTGTTGCAGCTACAAAATTGATGGATGGGTCTCCCTGCGTCCCGCCACCTTGGCTGCCTGGGAAACCGACCCCGACATGCAGGAGAGGAAATTAAAGCAGCCTTCCAGGCGGCCTAGCGCTGCTGCAGAGGAAGAGGGGTGTGTATGGCTCCGGTAGTGAATTGCTTATGCGGTTTTACTGCGTTTTTAAAAACAAAGCAGTGGCAATGCAGAAGCCGGCCGGGTAAATGCTGGCAACTGCTCATCATGTGAGGGGCAGGGGAGGCTTGGCCTGGCTGCCCTGCTCTCCAGGCCACCAGGCTGTGGTCTGGCTATTGAGAAAGTAAGAAGTAGGAACGCCAGGCTGTTTGGATTCGCGATTCTTACATCACTGGGGAATGAAGTCTCTCCCTGTACCTCAATCTTCTGTTTGGAGCTCATCTTTGGTCAACGGCCATTTTTCTTTTACCCCAGATAAAATTCATGCCTCTGTCCAGCATCCCCAGGGCCTCGTGGGTCCCTGCATTTGACGTAAGAAGCGCACTGTGTGTAGGGACAGGAAAGAGAGACCCTCAGTATCTCCCCTGGTTTTGTTTGTCTTCTAATTCTATTACTTTGGGAGAATATGGAGATCTCTCTCTCTCCCCGTCTCTCTCTTTTTCATTTGTAATGCTGGAGATCAATCCCAGGGAGCCCAGAGCCACATCCTCACCCCTTTTTAAAATTGTGTTTTGACAGGCAGCGGCTCACTAAGTGGCCCGGACTGACCTCAAACTTTGGATCTTTTTGCCTCAGCCTTGTAAATCACTGGAATGACAGGCCTGTGCCACTATGCCTTGCCTCTATTGTTTTAAAAACGTAAATTATCGATTTTTCCCTTTGTGATTGCTTTTATCATTTGATAAATATTCACTTCTATTTTGTTTTAACTTCCTATGGTCATGTTAAAAAAACCCCTCAAATATAGCTAAAATGTATTGCTTAGATATGAGTTATAGATCTTATTTTTCTAAATTGCTTCAATTTCACAAATGTTAAATTGGTGTTCCTTCTCTGTAGTTTTTTTTTGATGATTTTTTATTATAGATGTAAAATTCACATGCACAGATATTATATTTAATTTCTCTTGTGCTGATGCCCTGTTCCCTTTATTATTATTGATTTACATTCAGTATTGTCATAGCCAGCATATCCAGAATTTTTTTCTAGCCTGTTCTATATTCTTTATTTTGAACACTAAGGATTTTTTTAAGTTCCCAGAAACATTCAGAAATAATTTTGTATCATATTCAATTTTCAACTTTATTTAGGGAGGCCAACTTGTTTATAATATAACCTTGATAAAACCATCCAGGACTCATTATATTTTTCTTTTTTTCTTGGTAGCAGGAATCAAACTCAAGGTCTTGTGCTTGCCAGGCAGGTGCTGTGTTGATGAGCTAGATCCCTGGCTGCATTATGCTTTTACTTTCCCTCAAATTGTTTTTAATTCGTCAAACAGATGACGCTTTGTTTTTAAAGGTTGCTCATGTGAACATTAATATGCTTATTATAAAATTTATGTTTTTGCTATAATCTCAGTGAGACTGCATTTAAATGTATATTTATTTAGTTATTGTCAACCTGCCAGGACATTATATATATATATATATATATATATATATATATATATAAAATGTGTGTGTATATGACATTGTTTTATATATATGACATTGTTTTATATATAGCTTGTATTTGGTCAACTTATTACTTTTTAAAAAGTTATTTCTAGTGGTTTTCATTTAAACCTTCAGCTTCTGTGGTTATGTAGTCATAATGTCACTACATACTGGCATTTTGTCTAGAATCTGTAGCTGTTTCTTTTCTGTCTTATGTTGTTTCAAGGCAGTTTGAAGTAAAAATGGTAGTAGAGCACATTCTTTGTTGAGTTGAGAGAGAATACCTATCTATGCAGCCTCACCTTTGAAGGTAATAGGGAGGATGTTGAACTGCAGATATTTTTATTGTCAATAATATCAGCGACAGCACAAGCACTCTGCTTGTTTGTGTACTGTGTGGTGCTATGCAGTGTTCTGTGACTTCATGCAATGCTCAGGCCAGATGGCTATTTCCACTGTCAGATGGGTTGTAGGACAAAGAGGTTGACAGCTGCCCTCTTAGCAGCAGAAAAAAGGCGTGACCCTGGGCCCTAGCTCCTGATACCGTGGGTCTAACCTCTCCCAAAGGCCATGTTCTCATGAGCATTGTGAAGTGCACTTCACAGGTCTGTATTACAAAACTGTTCAGCGTCTGCTAGAGTGGCCATGAGACTTCCCTTGCTTGGCCTCACATGACTTCCAGCAGATTTCTCTTGGGTGCCCCATCCTTAAAGTCTCAGGACAAACCTTGTTTGGGCCATAGAATATTCTTTTATTACTAATTTGCTTCATTTGCACATTGTTTTTAAAATATGTATGTAAGTGATTGGTTTATTTTGTAGTCTTTCTCAGTTCTGTAATTTTTTTTCCAGCTTTTTATTTTGTATTATAATTTATTTTTTAAAAGTTCATAAAGTCAAGAAAATCGCCAAAGTAGTGTGCGGCGCCCTTTTCTGTCCATGCCGCGTCCTAGTCCATCCACACCTTGTGACAATTGCTTTTCCAGGAAAAGGACACCGCATGTGGGAATTGGGCGCAGGGATCTTGGAATGTTTTGTACTGATAATTGTAATTTGTGTAGTTCACATGCGTATGTTTTTATGTAATGCTCAATATGGAGTCGAGGGTGGAGACTCCAGGGGGGTTGCTGGAGGCCCTCTAGATAACCCTTTTGTGAGGACTGATTGTGGGGTTTTGCCTTCTGTGAATAATGTGAAAGAAATGGGAGAGCTCATGGAGGAGGATTTGCGGGGTTCCTGTGAGACAACTGCCCTGAGACACTGGACAGGCAGCCAGAGACAGGCAACTAGGAAACATATGTTACCCACCGGCCGCCTAAGACAGGCACAGGACCTATTGCTGTCCTGCAGGCCCATGACGGGTAAGGCCTGGTTGGGTGCATATGAAGAGTCCTTGACCTAAGACAGGCGCTGTCCTACGGGCAGCCAGAGACGGGCAACTAGGACACATATGTTACACCACCGGCCGCCTAAGACAGGCACAGGACCAATTGCTGTCCTGCAGGCCCATGACGGGTAAGGCCTGGTTGGATTCATATGAAGAGTCCTTGACCTAAGACAGGCGCTGTTCTCACAGGAACTGCCATACTCCCATAAGTGATAAAGGAAACAATGTAGGG